>RCWM02001319.1:0-46968 GCA_003667255.2 Euschistus heros | reverse complement strand
AGGCATTGGCGTCAGGTCCTTGTAGCATATCATGTTCTGATGATGCCTTCATCACATAATCCAGTGTCCAATTCGGTGGTTGAAGAATTATTTCGCCCTTTCGAGTCTCATATTGGTACTTGACTGTGGAGCCTGAGATAGTCCACTTCAATTGTTTGGAGGTGATTGATCGTCATTTTCGGTATTCATAAGAGCCTCATCTTCAGTTGATTCAGTCGTAAGATTGAGTGATCAGGGTTCTCGTTGTTTTCTTCAGGATTGTTCGACAATGAGTGTTGGAATCCACCTTAGCTTCTTACTTAGAATAGGAGTTTGGGTTTTTTATGGCCATCACTAAGTTTTGGCACGGATGTCTTGAAGTTTCGTAAACTCTTGTTTATGGTCCTGACAGCTCTGGTGACTATTATTTTCTTCTTACTTGGATCCCATATGCTGAAAGGCCCTGTTTGAATTGATCCTAATAGCCAATCGTAACCCAGAATTGCCTTCAATGGCCCTTGGAGTCAAACTTTGATTTATCAGGTTTTTGTTTAGAAAAACGAGTTGGAACCAAATATTTTGAGGTGTTTTACAGATGGTGGGGTGACCAAAACCGATAAATTCAAATGGGTGTATTTTAAACCCATTTAAACTTCTATGACTGGGTGAACGTGGGGTTAATCGACGTAATTAAAACACAAAAAACCTAGCGTCAGACCCAGAAACGAATCATGCGAGATGATGATTTTCAGAGAGGAGGCACCGAGTTTTTGTCAAGCACTGAACGTTTTTTTCTCTCAGCAAGTCCCGTTTCTGGTTGGGGTGTATAGGTGCCGAAAATCTCGCTTTGAATACCATTGTGAACTAAATATTTGCTGAATGTTGTACCTTTTATAGTTCCGCAACCCCATTCATCACTTTGGAGCAAATTTTATGTGCGTACCTGTTGTATTTTTCAAAACCTCACATTTTGAATTCTTTAACAGTAATTTTATAACTTCATTTTTCTGTATTTAAAACAAAAAAACTAAATTTTTGAGTATCGGCTGTCAACTCATCTATAAATGTCACCAAAGTACCTACATCCTCCATGTACCTACACGCATTGGTCCAACAACCTCTGAGTGCACTATTTGAAGTATTCCAAGCTCTTCTGCTCAGGGGTTGTTTTTGAATGGGTGGGGGGGAAAAGGGGGAAGACTGGACAATCTTCCTCTGATGCAAATTTCACAGTCATTGAGAGCATTCAGACGGATTGCAATTGTAGGCCAATCATATTTTGATTTTTGAGAGCAGTTTTTAAAAAATCATGGTTCATTAATGGGCCTAGTGCTTTTTGATGCCACTCCTCAATTTTGAATGAAGAATTCTTGTTTTATATCAGGGATTTGTCAAGAATAATATAACCCATTTGTGCGAGTTGCTTGAAAAAATTATTTTTTTCTTCAGCATCAGTTAATAGTCAGCTTTGTCTTTTGTGAATGTGACGTTGTATCCACTATCCGTTATTTTACCCAACCGATAAAGATTAGCGGACAGATTTGTGCCAAAGAGTGTGTTTGGCAAATTTACAGTATTATTTTTGTCAAAATCTAAGTTTTACTAGGGCCTTTTCCATCAATTGAAGGTGGTGTGTGAGTAGATGCTATTCGTTGTAGGAAGCCACTGCTTACCTTTGACTTATCTGAAAACTTATTTTGGTCAGAACACATGTGAGACGTACTTCCTTGAATCAAGGCAAGAACCAGTAGGTGGTTTTATGGGCGGGCAAGGTAAATTGAATGGCATTCCTCAGTATAAAGGGTTTTCCTCATTCTTCTTGTTGGTAGTAGAATTTTTATTTTTTATTTTGGACCAACAATTATCTGATATGATTTATCTTTATTACAAAACATGCATCTAGTGTTTTTGGCTGTTATTATTTTTGATATTTTGTTTTTTCTTGTTTTTGAAATTTGTTTCACCTGTCTGATTTTTGAATTTTGAGCTATCAAATTGCATCCTCTTGACTTGATACGAGACGTCGTTTTTTTTCTGGCTTCCTGCTTCCTCCAATATTTTGACTTGAGATCTTGAGGTTTTGGAAGGGTATCTCGAGTCTCTATGGCAACTCTGAAGTTCTCAAACGTAGGAGAAAGACTGTAGAGCATCATATGCTCAGGAGATTCAGAATTTATTTCTATGTTCATGTCATTTAATTTGTCTACTGCATCCATAAATGTTTTCAAATGCTCTCTAACATCGTCTGTGTCCTTCCATTTGTGTAGGACAAGGCGTTTTAACAACGGAGCTTTCCTAGTAGGAGCATCACTTTGGTAGATGGTTTTGAGAGTAGCCCAGACGTCTTTTGATGTGGTACAGTTTTCTGACTTGCTTAAGTTCACTTGGCGAAATTATAAGGAAAAGATTACTGACCTTGCACTGAGATCCTCCTTCATCCATTTTTCTTTTATCAGCAGCGTTTTCGTCTGGTGTTTTTGTTTCGCCGGTAACATAACTCCACAGTCCGTTTTTGATAAGAATGGCTTTGAGCTTGGACGACCCCATGTATGGTAATTATCTTTACGTAAGGGTTCTATTCGGTAATTACTCACGAAGCCGCTTGCCATCTTTAGTTGGGATTCTAAATTGTTTATGAAAACTCACAACTTGAAAAAATGTCGAATCGGGAGATAACCTGTAAAGCGCGTACCATGCGGTTAACCGAACACAACTTTTGATTATCAGTAAGATTACAACACTTCGCGAAATTAAAGTCTTTTTGTCTAATAATGCGTATTCTCTGGGCCCATAACCTTTTGGATTATAGGAGAATATGTATTAAGACAAATGTTAGCATTTATTGGAAAGACAATGAACACATAGGTTTACACACAAACAACAATACAAAATGAATCAGCTGGTAGTGTAGACTGGTGGCGCACTGGTGGTGGTTGTTGGCACTAAAGACCAGAGTGGTCATGAATATTTGAAGTATTCCAACATTTCCAAACCATAGTTCCCACGGTGTCTTGTTATCTATGGAACTAGTACCTGAAATGTTAAGAAGAAAAACGGCTGTGTTAATGGCTTCTACCCAAAGGTTTTTGTCGAGGTTTTTGGCGGAGCAGATGTTTGATGGCGAATACCTAATTGCCTAGTAGTCGATTGACATCTGAATTTTTAAATTCGGTCCCACAATCGGTGCGTAATGTTTTTATTTGCTTGCCCGTATCTCGCTTTGCTATTGCTATGAAGTCTTCCAATTTGGATGCAATGTCTTCTTTGTTTCAAAAAATATACTTTGCGAAATTAGCTAAAATGATCCTTTAAAAGAAGAAAATATTTTGAGCTTCCAAGACTTGTTTCTTCAGATGGGCCGCACAAATCAGTACTAACGATTTCGCAAACCTCAGTGACGGAGAATAACTAGAAGGATAAGAATTAATGTGGTTGCTTCCCCAAATAACATGCCTCACAGAATTCTAAGCCATTGCCTTTAACATAAGTTATATTATTGTTTTCGAGAAATCTTTTAATATGTTTAAAATTTTGATGGCCAAGTTTGACATGCCAGTCGAACAGTGTGGAGACAGTATTGAGGTAAATGGGTTTAAATAAAAACTAGCAGAGTCGACAAAAGTTGAATATAATTATAAAAAGACTCATTACATTATAAACACTTAACAAAACACCATGAGGCACAAACTTGGTAAAAAAAACAACATAGGGGTAGGTTACAATAAAACAGTGTTGCCAGTATCAACCGAATTAAAAAGAGAAAAAAAGTCTAACACGCACAAATCTTTCAATGAATATAATAATAAACAAAACGTTATAAAACAATTTATCTCAACAGACAGTACTATTTAAATGAGCAGAGAACATGTTATCATACTTTAAATGCATTTTATATAGCATTCCATCCCTAGTGCCCACAGCCCAACATTTATTGTTTCTATCGAGTATTCTGCACGATTCACCAACAATTTTAAATGTATGGCCCTTATCAACAGTGGGACTTACAGAGAATAAACTCATTTTTAATTGAGGAACAAAAAGAACGTTTTTTTCAACATTTTTCCTTTCCTTTTTATTCAGAGCTTAGCAGTCCTTTATAAAATGTCCTGCCTTTTTACAATAAAAGCAAGTTTTAGGTTTTTCAGAATTGTTAGTATTAAGAGTTTGACTTATTCTTAAAACATTTTGATTTATCATGACCAAGTTTCTGACAGATAGTACACCTTGAGGGCTTTGATTTTGAAGAGAATGCAGCATCACTATCTGTTTTATCACTGCTACGAGAAGTTAATCTTTCCTCTTCTATTAAAAGACGTGACATAAGCTCATTTAAATTTTTGTTTTCCGACGATTCCCCGGCAGGAATAAAATGATCAACCTCAGGGTAAGAATTTTAGTCATTAGCATTTTGTCAGAAAAATCCTCCCTTAAAATTTTAATTTTTGAAACCATATGCTCCAGTATAGATATGTGATGCGAAATTCCCCGATTTTCGTATTTATACGCGAAAAATTGCTGTTGTAAAACATGTAAACTAACCTCTGACTTTTTATCAAACACAGTTAAAAGCTTCTTCCAAATTGCGAACATCGTCTCACATGAAAGTAAATACCTCAGTTGACTCTCATCCACTCTCGATGTTATAATTTCTTGAGCCAAACAATCTTTTATAGTCCATTCTTTTAAAAGCTTCTCATCCGTCGGCTTCGTTTCATCGTAGGAGCCTTTAGACTTCAACATAATCACAAGTTCGGAACCTCCAAACTTCCCAATGCGAGGCACCTCTCAACATAAGTTGTGTTTCCATCTCGAAAAGTAACAGGCGAACAGTCCTCGAATAAATAACGAGCGGGAAGTCCGAAAAACCCGATCACACCGTCAACGAGTTAGTCCGACACGGCTCACAAACTTGACACGACGGCAAATATCCACAAATACAGTTAAAAACGGCCTGGGCCCATAACCTGTTTAAAATCGGGTTATTTAACAAAACTAAAGGCCAATTTAAACAGATAACTGTATTGAGAATTAATGCAAGTGACCGACAAACGAGCTCTAGACTTCAAAACAATAACAATATCATTTTTATTTATATCTGAAAGGTTGAAACATTAAACTTCAAAGTCACTAAGCAATTAACACAAATAGTAAATAATAATAATTAATATCCAACAGAAGCAGATAACAATAAGGTGAGGTTACAGACAGTGTTGCCATCAATGACAAGCATAATCGACAGTGTTGGCATGGCATATTTTTATCATTAACAATTTGGATACATACGCACAGTACACAAACACATGAAAAAACGGTTACAAGAGAAGTCTGTAAGGCACATGCCAACCTAATCACAAAAATACATCAGTACCGCCCTCATCGTTACAACTAAATATAAATCATATAAAACAAATAATAATATAAATGCGGAATTATACTAATACACCCTCCTAATTTCGCATTACTTACAATCTATTAAGTTTAAATGTTCAACAAAAATCGAGAATTTGCTAAATGCTTAGGATTTGGCCATCAAATCCGCTATTTGATTAGAAGAATCAATATAATACAATTTAACTATATTTTTATCAAAAATATCTTTTACGAAATTATACTTTACATCAAATGTTTGGATCTTTTTGGTTTCACAGGTACTTGCAATTTTAATTGTGCCCTGGTTGTCTTCAAAAATATTAATTTTACCTTTAAAGTTAAAACTCTCATTTAATAATTTGTTCAAAAATAGTACCTCTTTAATACAGTCACCTAGTGCATAATATTCGGCTTCACAACTACTTAAAGCAACTACTCCTTGTTTCCTGGATCCCCATGGAACAATATTATTATTTACCTTGATATTGTAACCAGATACACTTTTTCTGTCATTTTTGTCAAATGCAAAATCTGCATCAACATAAGCATTTATATGAACATTACTAGAATTAGATTTGTCAAAGCTAAGAGCCATGTCAGGACAATGTTTCAAGTATCTTATGACATTTTCAAGTGCTTTCAATGAGTTACAGTAAAAAAGTTTTGAAATCTACTAAAATACGAAATTGCATAAGTAAGATCTGGTCGAGAAGCGACCATCTAATACATTAAGCTTCCTAAAAGTTCTTCATAAGGTAGCTTAGGATAATTATTCACATCTCCTTTTTCGAGATTAAGCTTAGGCTCAATAGGTATTCGTTTAGATTTAGCACCTGACATATTAAACTTATGAAATATTTTCTTAATAAGATTTTCCTGTTTAATTACAATATTCCCTAGTTTATTTCTGAAAATATTCAACCCTAAAAATTCTTTGATTGAGCAGGAGATCCTAATCCTTCCACTGGTGTATTTCTGAATTGAAGTAAAGCCATGAATATATCCTTATTATCTTCTACTGCTTTAAGCATAATTATTTTAACAATTTTTATTGATCTTTCTGCTAATCCATTTGCTTGTGCCTATGTTGGGCTTGCTTTTATATGTTTAATGTTCCAGTTCCTTGCAAATTTTTTGAATTGCATCGAAGATAATTGAGGACCTCCGTCACTCAGTACTATTTCCGGAATTCCATCTCTTGAAAATATTATTTTTAAATGTGCTATAATATCTTCACTATCTAATCTGTTTAGTTTTTCTAGCTCAACATATTTAGAGTAATAATCTACCACTTGTAAATATGTTACGGATTTTAATGAAAATAGATCACAAGCTATTTTTTACCAGGGTCTCTGGAATTTCACTCATTATCATTGGATCTCTTTGGTTTGAATTTGATATGTGGAAAATATGTTATAGGATATTACCAAATCTTCAATTTTTTTTTTTAAACCTGGCAAAAAAAAAAAAAAAAAAAAAGAAAATTTCTCTAGCACGTATTTTAGTCCGTAAAATCCCTTGATGACTGTAATGCAGGACCTCCAGAATTTTTCTCCTCAACGTTTTAGGGACAATTATTTAACTTAATTTGTAAAATATGTCATCAACTACTGTCAATTCTTCACTATATTTTTTAAATAGTTTTAATGCATCTGGAATTTTTTAGTATTCTTTTGGCCATCCTTGATTGATGTAACTTTTTAACATGAATAAATCTTGATCAGTTCTAGTTTCCTGAGCAATGTCTTCGAGATTCACATTTTCTTGAATCATGTTAATGTTTAAAATGCAAACTTGAGCTGCTATATCTTTTTCTTTTATTTCATCAAACATTATATCTTTATTATTAGGTAAATCCATTCTTGAGAGAGCATCAGCAATAAACTTTTCTTTTCCTGGTACGTATTTAAGTGTTCTATGTCATATCGTTGCAATCTTATAAGCATTCTCTTAAGAGGTAAAGGGTACTGATATAAAGGCTTTTTGAAAATGTCTGTTAAGGGTTTATGGTCAGTTTCTGTGGTTGTCCTTTTACCCTAGATGTATTTTTCAAATTTTTCACATCCATATACAATTCCCAATAGTTCTTTTTCAATTACTGCATACCTTTTCTGTGTTTCTGTCAGAGATTTGGATGCACACGGTTTTCCATTTTGTAGTAAGACTGCTCCTAGTACATTTTGACTTGCATCCACTGATATAGTTGATTCTTTGTTATTGTCAAAAAATTGTAGAATCGTGGCATTCATTAGTAAGGCCTTGGTCCTTCTCAAGGCGTTTTCACAATTTGAGTTCCACATAAAAATTGAATCTCTTTTGCTGAGCTGTCTTAGAGAAAAGGAAAATTTATATCCAACATTCAATTTAATTTTACCTAATGTTCTAAGATTTTGCCCTGTGTAAGTTGTCAGCCTTTGGTTCGTTTTATTTATATACCTACTCTGAATTCCCAATTCTGTGAATGACTTTGAAATTAATTATGTTGGCCATCGCTCCAGTGTCAAGTTTGGAATTATGTTGCACCCTGTTTTCCAAAAGTAGTGTTGCCTGCCATTCCTGTTTGTATGAATCACTATTTATTTTATCTATAAAGTATTTATTTAAATTTTCTTCATGGTCATTTTCCAAATCAGGATTTGTAATCTCAAGACATCTCACTTTCCGTTTCGTCCTACATTGTGAAGCGTAATGGCCCTTGATGTTGCAAACTAAGTTGAATACTGGGCATTTATTTTTCTCATGTTTCAAGCTACATCTACAACACTTTTGAAAATTTCGTGTACGATAGCTGTAATTATAGTTACAGCTATTTGAGCATTGCTCCTTTTTAGCATTTTTATTTTTATTATTATTACTTATGTAATCTATTTCTACATGATTTTGGCTTTTACCTGACTTCATTATTTTTGCCTGCTCTCTGGATTCTTCATATGTTTCAGCTATTTTATTACGTCCTCAAATTTTTTTGTCTTCTAATTGAAGTAAATTTTCACGAAGTGCATCACTTTGAACCCCGCATATAAATATCTTTTAATTAAATCATCTTTAAGCGTGCCAAACTTACAATTTAGGGCTTTATTTTTCAAATCTGTAATATAATTTTGTAGCGATTCTCCTTCTGTTTGTTTTCTACTGAAAAATTTATAATGCTCAAATTCTACGTTATTTTTGGTCAGGAAATGTTCAAATTTATCTAGAAGTGTTTTTTAAATCTAAAATCGTAGTACTCACTTCAAACGTATTGTCGATTCGTAGCCCTTCTTCTCCGATTAAATGCAAAAGTTGGGCACATTGTATTTTTTCTTCTCAAATTTCCAGATTGAGGCTAGATTCCCAGATATGTTCATGTCTTGTATACCTTTTTCCGTCATGGGTTCCCGTAAATTATTAAACTTCAGTCTTTTCCGGATCGGTTACTATTATTATCACTCAGTTTCGTTAACAAAACCATACCTAACTGTTAGACGTTTTTCTTTAGTGTAATTAGGTAAAAATTCCCGAACTGCGCCATGTTATATATGGGTTAAATGAACAACACCAATGCAACATTTTAACTGAAATTTTATTGGTCTCCCCTCCGTACAATCAACCTCTCAAGGGGTTATCCCCACCAACAACATTACAACGCCACTAGTATTATTATTACTTCACAGTTTCTTCAGGAAAACCACGGAAAATACTTTCTGGATCAGAATCACCTGCAATATCTTCTATAACATCACTCGGTCCAGGTATGGGGGACTTACATTTGTCCTGAGGTGTGGGAGATTTACTCTGATCTTCAAGAACGCATTCTTCTAGAGATACAATTTTGTGCTTAGGTTCGTCCTCACTCTCTGAGATATCAGATTCAATAGATTCATCAAAAATGACGGTTCTTCCATACCCTATCTTCTTCGTTTCAGGATTCCAGAGACGGTAACCGTTATCACAGTAACCGACTAAAAATAAGTTTTTAGATCTGTCGCTTAGTTTTCCATTTCTGTCTTGTTCCGAATCAATGCATATGCCGGGCTACCAAATATTCTTATATTCTTAAGATTGGGTTTAAAACCATACCAGCGGTCAGCGGATGACTTACCGCTGGGCAAAACTGAGGTTCCAAGTCGATTAGTCAAATAGGTCGCTGTCATCAACGCTTCACCCCACATGCTCATGTTTATATATATATATATATATATATATATATATATATATATATATATATATATATATAAAAAGAGCTTTATTTCATGGAATTTTACAATTTACAATTTTGTAACATACTTGTATAATACATGTATATATATGTAATATATGTACAATTTCTGTTTAGTAACAAAGTTAAACTTAGAATACATTTTTTAAAACTGTAGGAAAAACTGACAAAACCTACTAAAAAAAAAAAATAAAATAATATAAATAATAATAATAATAAATCTAATAAAGTCAAAATAAATAAATAAAAAATCTATAAAATAAGCAAAAGTTTTAGCGTTAAAATAATTACAATAAAAGAATAAATGAACTTATACAATACTTTGATTTGTTAAATAAATTTTTACTAAAACTAATAATTTCTAAGAATGTCTTATTAAGTAAATTTTATTCTAGTAGTATGTGTCTGGTACGTTTTTGTACATATCTTCTTAAGGTTAGTTTGTTATGATTGCCTATTGCGTGTATTATGGGATTGTCTGAATTTATTGTTGAGTTAAAAAAGGTCTGGGTCTGGGTGTAAATAAATCGTTTAATTGTTTGAAAATTTAGGTCGTGCAGCATGTCAGTTATTTTTGGTATACTTTGGGTAGTCGTTAATAATCCTCAATCATAGGTTTTGAATCCTTTCTATTTTTTTGTAGTTGGAGTCACATGTGTGGCTCCATACTGGAGAGGCGTATGTTAATAATGGTTACTAATGGCGAATGACTGATTTATATAAAATAATTTTGTTGCGGGTTGATAGTGGAGATTTTCTTCGGAAATATGGTGACATCGTACTGATGAGTTTTTTGGCTTTGCAGCATTTATTATTAATATGGGATGTGAATGTCAAACGCTTATCTAAATCAAGTCCGAGGTAGGTAACAGTTTGAGCCCAGGGGATTCGAATTTTATTAAGAATGATATGATCCGCTATTAAAGGCCTTCTTTTTGTTAACATTATTGCTGCAGTTTTGTGTTCATTTATTTTTATTTTCCATTTGTTGTAATATTTATTGAATTTGGAGTATAATGATTTTAATCTGTTTCCTATTGTATCTATCCTGTAGGAACTTGTGTAAATGGCGGTGTCATCTTCGTAAAATGATCTTTCAACTGAAGGAAGTGAAGGTAGGTCGGATATGTATAGTTTAAAGAGATTAGGGGAAAGACAGGATCCTTGGGGAAAACCAGCTGATAGGGAATGTTTAGGTGTTGTGGTGTTGTTGATTGTGATTTGAAAGGATCTATTAGAAAGGAATGAATGGATAATGTGAATGATGTACGGTGGGAATTGGTAAATGATAAGCTTGTGTATTAGTCCGTTATGCCATATTGTGTCGAAAGCTATTCCGATGTCTAGCAAGATCATCCCTGTAAGTTTTTTATCATTAAAACCTGCTGTCATAAAATCTGTCAATCTAGCTAATTGTGCCACTGAGGAATAGTGGTTTCTAAAACCGAATTGTTCATTAATCAAGATATTTTGTTAGATAAAAACTTGTTTAATCTCCTCAAGAATACTTTTTCAAATATTTTTGAAGGGATGTTAAGGAGGCTAATTGGTCTATAGTACATGCTTCTGAAGGGTCTTTATTTGGTTTAGGTGTTGGTATAGTTTTTGCTGTTTTCCAGGAAGTAGGGAAATGTTGAAGGCGGAAGATAGATTTGAAAATTTTTGTCAGGAACATTATTGATTTTTTACTAAGATTTTTAATTACTATCGTAGGATTATTGTCTTCGCCCGGAGCTTTTTTTAGTTATCAGCTTTTTTATAATATGAATTATTTCTTTTGGTGATACGGAAGGGAAGTTAGATGGTACCTTTTGTTGAAGATATTTATTTACTGTTTTGTTTACTGACATGCTCATGTTTAATTTACTGTCCAACAAAAGGCATCTGGCTTTCTCTAAAAGAGTTCTATTCATTCTTTCAGCCTTGCCGTTTTGTGAAGGGTTCCGAGGCATGGAATAGCTGATAGTGATACCCTTGGTTTGACAGAAATCGACAAACTTGGCAGAAACGTACTCGCCACCGCGGTCGCAACGTAAATTTTGAATTCTTGCACCAAATTTAGCCTCGACCATTGCTACATATATTTGATTTTTTTCAAAAACTTCCGATTTCTTACGTAGAAGATATGTGGCACAAAAATTACTGTAGTGGTCTATGAACGTGACAAAATAACTGTAATTATCGTAAGTTGAGGGCGATATCTTACCGGATACATCAGTTGATACACGCTGAAGAATCCTAGTAGCCTTCCAGTCCTCTGGAATGCTCTTCATGAATGATAACTTAGTTTGCTTCCCCTTTAAACAAATGTCACAAATTCCAACAAGATATAATGCACTATGCCCCATCCTTCGATGCATTAGACAGTTACATGCACCAACAACATTTACTTGTTCCTTAAGAAGGTGAAGTTTAATTACAAATCGTTTGCCAACGAGATAGCCTGTCATAACATTTGCAGGGTGTCTACTAGTCGGGAATTTCGGGAATATGTCGGGAATTTCGTGTGGTCGGGAATAAGTCGGGAATTTACAGAAAATTTGCGAAAGTCGGGAAAAAAAAGTCGTCGTTAATGCTAAAATTTTCAGAATGTTTTCAGTTTTTGCTCTATATGTCAGTTAAGGAAGCGTCTGATGGGTTTAGTCACTCCACATACTTTTAAAGTAAACTAAATTTGCTAAAATTTGAGATCAGGGTGAGCTCTATATAGCCATTGGTTCCCAAGATACAGGGATATTATCTTCGTAAAGAGGCCATTTTTTCCCCAGAAAAGTGATGTTTTTTCGATATGGACACTTATTTTGTGAAACATCTCCTGAAATCTACCTGTGGGCCCAGCGGTTCTCTCAAATACGGCAGATAACAAAAAAAAATCAGTCAAAAGTGGGTTCTGGGGGAAAATACTGTTTTGTCTTTTTATAGCTTATTTATCAATCAAAATTTATTTATTTTTGTTATTGTTAAATAATTGATTGGTGAAAAAGAAAAAAAGAAAAATATAGCATAATCGGGAATTACGTCATCATCGAACATTGTTTTATATACCTACATACTAAAATGCTTAAACAAACATCATATATATATATATATATATATCTTATCCCTCAGGTTATCGCATGGGAGAGGGGGAAAGGGTTGAAAATCCTAAGTTCACAGCCGTTTGATCAAATAACCCGGAATCCGTTATTTGTAGTATATTTGGAAAAAAATTGATCCTATGAATTTTTTTTTTTTCCTATATCAATAGTTTTAAAGCTGTGGGGACAACGCACTACTCCGCGAAAACACGTTTTTCTGTACTTTTTTTTACTCTAACTCCGAAACTATTTGTCCGATTAAAATTTTTTCGTCCTGGTTAAACACTGGTTAAATTTACTATCCGATCTATATATGAAATTTTGAACAGTTTTCGTAAAACACCTATGCCAGCACACTGAAAACCTCGTTCAGTCAAGTCCAGTCAATAAACATGTAGAGTGTATGAAATGTGCAATAATTTTTTACTTCAGGGCTTCGTTAGGAGTAGTTAGAAGATAAACATACTAATGGGGGGAGGGGGGGGGCATAGGGATAAGCATACGGTCGGGTGAAGGGGAAAAGGTCCCATTTTAGGGTTTTTCGATATCTCGGAAACGGTGGACTCTATAAAAATATAATTTGAATAAAGACTAAAGCTAATTAATTTTCCTACAAAATTGTTTCTATTTGTATTTTTTATATTTCTTTATTGGAGTGTACTAAATAAAACATCACTATTCGAACACAACGTGATTCTCTTTATTATACTTGTAAACTAAACATAAATACCTCAGGGAGGGTTACCTCAACTATTGATAACAGATAATACATATCATTTCCTCTCAACTTATTTAACAATATTATTATAATAACTAGTAGAATTTTTCAAAAGTATTAAAAATTATTAACATTCTTCAATATATCTTCTTACTGGTCTTCTTACACGTTGAGGAGTCTGGAGGGGCTCCCCTCTTGGAGTGTGCCTGTCTTCTGTAGTAGATCCTGGTTTAGCCTTTGGACTGGGGAAGGAGGGCTCAAACTGGAACGGCTTTCACCCGGATAGGTATATGGTTGTGCACTTGGACTGGAATGTGGTTGTTCTTTTGACTCCGTTTGCATATCCTCTTGAACCATAGGCAGAGGTGGCTGTTGTGTAGGATATCTTTTTTGTGGTATTCCCTTCTGCCTGTTGACCAATTTCATCTAGATGCATGCCTGTTCGATGTTTCAAATGCTTTAAATGGGCGAATCTCGAAGTTCCATTAAGCATCCTTACTAAATAAGTAGTAAGACTCTTCTTTTTAATAATAATACCTTACAACCACTTCACTTCTTCCCCTCTAACTGACCTTACCCACACGTTTTCCCTTTCTCCGTAGGACTGTTTTGGTAAACTTGTTTGTGTATCTCGATTCTTTTCTATGTTTTCAGGTAAGTTTGGTTGTAACAAACTAAGGTAAGTACGTGGCCTTCTTCCTAGAAATAACTCAGCTGGTGTTTTGTCAACTGATGGATGTGGAGTATTTGATAAAGAATCAGGAAGGTGGGCTTAGGAATAATTAATAATAATCACAGCTAGAATACAAACTAATATTTAATAACGAACAATACAAAAAACGTGCTCATAATTGCGAAGTATATAACAACAACAAAACGAGAGGTTACAGCCACAGACAGTGTTGCCACCAATGACAAGCACAATCGACAGTGTTGGCATGGCACATTTTTATCATTAACACTTCCCCCAAAAATATATAATGCCAACATACCCACCGACTCTACATCAATACACACAACGAATGACCATACACAAACTAATCACTCCCGCACTGCATAGCACATACTCCAAGAAGACTGCGAAGAACTTCAAATTGTGGCCGAGGCAAAGGTTTCGTCAAGATGTCCGCCAACTGCTCTGATGATGAAATAGCTTCAACTGAGATCAGTCCTGACTCCACCTTCTCCCTGACAAACTTCATCTGGATATCAATATGCTTTGTCCGACTGTGGAATAAAGGGTTTTTAAGAAGCTGAATAGCACTATGGTTGTCCACTCGAAGTACAGGTAGTCTCTTCAGTAAACCAATCTCACTGTAGATTCGTACCAGCCAAACAGCTTCCCCCACAGCCAAACTCGCCGCAACAAATTCTGCCTCCGTTGTAGACTTGGCGACACTCCTTTGTTTCCTGCTCATCCAAGAAACTGGTCCTCCGGAATATTTAAAGAGAACACCAGAGGTTGATCTTCTCGTAACCACATCACCAGCGTAATCCGAATCAGAAAATCCTTCAAGGTAGGCCTCTCCTTTGCCATAGTATATTCCATAATTTTGTGTCCCCCTTAAATACCTGAACACTCTCTTCACCATCTCCCAATCTTCCACCGTTGGAGACTCCACCCTTTGAGAGAGACTGATGACAGAAAAGGAGATGTCCGGTCTAGTTCCAATTGAGAGATAAAGTAAAGAACCAATAGCTTCACGGTATGGCACATTTTCCTCTAATTTCTTGCTAGAACTAATAAATTCACCCTTTTTAATTGGTGTTGAAACCGGGTGCGAATTTTCCAACCGAAATCTGCTTAGAATTTTACGAGTGTAAGCCTCTTGATTTATAAAAATTGTTCCATCTTTGAAATGTTTAATCTCGATTCCAAGATAATGTTTCGCTTCAGTGATATTTACTTTAAAAGTTTTACGCAAAGCATTTAAAAATTTCTCCAACTGCGAAATACTTCTCGATGCTACCAAGCCATCATCCACATGAATTGTTACAATAAGTGATTTATTGGTACTTACAAAAAGGCAGGGATCATTCTCACTTTGCTTGAGATCACATTCCTCGAGAAAATTTGTGAATTTCTTGTTCCAACAACGGGATGCCTGACGTAGACCATATAGACTTTTGCGTAGGAGACACACCCTACCCGAGCCATCATCAAACCCTTCGGGTTGTTTCATATAAATTTGTTCGTTCAGTTCTCCATACAGAAAGGCACTCTTGATATCAAACTGCTTCAAGTGAAGTCCGTCCTGTGCACTGGCACTAAGCACAGCCCTGATAGTATCCCATCTAATGGTTGGACTAAAGGTTTCAGAGAAATCAACTCCTGGTTGTTGAGAAAAACCTTTCGCGACTAATCGAGCCTTGTAACGCTCTACAGTATCATCAGGATCATATTTTACCTTGTAGACCCAACGACAATCTATTATCTTCTTCCCCTCAGGCCCATCCACCAGTGTCCAAGTATCATTTTCCTTTAGAGCATCCATCTCTTTCTCTCATAGCCTTGTGCCAGTCCTCAGCTTGAATAGAATAGGTGGCTTCGTTGTAAGACCTAGGTTCATTGCACAATGCTAACATAGCATAGTCCACAGCTAATCTTGTTGGTGCCCTTAACTCATCCCTATTCCGTAGATTATAACCATCTTTATTAGTAGGGGTGCTGTCAATTTTATCCTGAACCTTCTTAGAATTTTTATTTCCATCATGCTGTTTTTCCATGTGTTCTTCTACTTCTTCCGAGTTTGCTTGTTCCCCAACTTCCTCTGAAATACCCTCTTCCTCACCTGAAATAGGCGCCAAGTACTCAAAGACGGCAGTTGATGTAATTTCTTCCTTGAAGACAACATCCCTTGACAGCACAACTTCAGAATCGTCAGGAATCCAAACTCGATAACCATCTTGATCACCGCAGTACCCAACAAGGAAACCTTTCTTCGCTTTCTTGTCAAATTTTCTCCTTTTCTCCCTAGGAATATGCACAAAGCACTCAGTGCCAAATATTTTAAGATGCTTTATTGAGGCTTTCTTACCACACCAAACTTCATAAGGTGAAACACCACTAGTGGAGGATGGACCTGTCCTATTTATGACATAAGCAGCAGTCATAACTGCCTCCGCCCACAGTTTTTCTGAGAGGCCCGATGCATGCAGCATACTTCTTGCTGATTCCACAAGGGTTCGGTTTTCCCTCTCTGCCGAACCGTTTTGCTCCGGTGTATAGGGCATAGAGGTGCGATGGTACATGCCATGGTTCCTAGTTATTATTTGTACATCCCTATTTATGAATTCTTTTCCATTATCGGTTAATAATTCTTTGACAGTATGTCCAATAGTTTTCACCTCCGCCAAGAATTGCTGTAATTTACCCTTTACTTCAGATTTCTCTTTTAGAAAATAGACCGTCCGATACTTAGAAAATTCATCCTTTAAGACTAAAAAGTATCTACTTCCACCCGCTGATGGAGTTGGCATAGGTCCACAGACATCAGCATTTATTCTGTCCCCCGGACTGGAGACTTGTTCCTTTCTCTTGCCAAAGCTTAATCTATGCATCTTTCCAATGATGCATGCATCACAAAATTCTGAAGATACTTTGCCTCCAAAGTTTACACCACTACGCTTTAAAAATTTTGCGACATACCTCTTATTCTGGTGGCCCATCCGTTCGTGCCAGGTCTGCAGTGTATCTTCAACCGCAAGTTGAGCCTCTGCCGAGTAGACTGGGATGACCCTCATGTTCATGGTAAATAAACCACCGGTCCTGGTCGATTGTGCTGCCAGTCGACCATCCTTAAACAATGAGCATTCATTATTACTAAATGTTGTCACATATCCTTTATCAAGAGCTGATGTAAGGGAAAATAAATTTTTATCGGCATCTGGCACATACCATACATCCTGCAAATAACCACCAATCCATTCACCATCAATAAACATTTCAACATTAATGTTACCTCGTCCGTAAGCCTTCATAGTCTGTCCGTTACCGACTTGGACATATTTCTCCACTGGAAAGGATTCGAAAGTAGCGAACCAATCCTTCCTCATGGTCATATGGTGAGTAGCACCGGAATCAGTGATCCATGCAACGTTCAAGTCACCCTCAGCTATATTACAGACAAAAGCACCACCACTCGTACCTTTACCCTTTTCAGATACCGAATGTGCACCACCATTTTTATGAAATGAATGTTTCTTTGGGCAATCCTTTTTAAAATGACCTTGCTGGTGACAACGATAGCATTTCAGTGTTACATTACTGTCCTTAGGTGGAATTTTGTCTTTATTATAATGTTGACTTTTATAATTGTGAAAAGAGGACTTACCCGCATTGCCATGCTTCACATAAAAGGCAGCTGACGAACCACTAGGACCTTCCGACCTCTCACTCATTCTCATTTCCACAACACAGAGCCTTTCTCTCAGTAGATCCAAGTTCCTCTGCTCCTTGGGGACAGATTCCCAAGCATTTATAAACTCATGGTATTCTGAAGGCATAGTATTTAGAACCCTATTTAAGAACAGAGAGTTCGGCAATTTAACTTTGTCTTCTTTCCAGGTTTCATCGCATAATTCCTGCCACAATTTTTCTAGCTTTGCAATATGCCTGGCTATAGAGTCACCAGATTCCTTCTCCTTAATACCAAAAAATTGATTAAATAGTCCGTCTTGCCTTTGCTCTGTCCTTTGCTCATAAACACTATGAAGTTTTTCCCACATAGATTTGGCGTTTGTGCACATATTAACAAGTTGTCTTACCTGACTTGATAATGAAGAAACTATTATATTTTGCGCCATATACTCCATTTTTCCAAAGCCGCAACCTTCTTATTATAATCCGTTTGGTCGACAGTAGAATTGGCTTCTCCGGGTATAAAAGTTTTCCTTCCACAGCGTCCATAACTCCATGAACCTGAAGCTGAATTTTAACCTGGAATTTCCAGTCTATCCAATTGGACTGTACCTCCAATTTATCAATAGCAATCCTCGATACTTCCATTTCGTCTGAGAAGTCCAATCCCACTAAATTTTTGAACACTTCCACAAAACTATCAGAACACTTCAAAACGTTCACGTTCCCGTCACTGGGCCCATAACCTGATAAAGAATCAGGAAGGTGGGCTTAGGAATAATTAATAATAATCACAGCTAGAATACAAACTAATATTTAATAACGAACAATACAAAAAAACGTGCTCATAATTGCGAAGTATATAACAACAACAAAACGAGAGGTTACAGCCACAGACAGTGTTGCCACCAATGACAAGCACAATCGACAGTGTTGGCATGGCACATTTTATCATTAACAGTATTACGATATGCTAACAAGTAGTTTGTCAATCATATGTTGTATATATTGAAATTTCTCTGATTCTTGGAGGGATCTCTTAATTACTACCTTTTGCACTTAATTACTGATGTTTTGCACCGCTCTCTCAGCAGCTCCATTGCTTTTTGGGTGATATGAGAGGAGTTAAGATGTGTTTAATAGCGTTCTTTTCAAAAAATCTTTCTATTTCATGGCTGCAAAATTGAGGCCCATTATCTGATACCACCTCTTCCATGATTCCATAGGCTGCAATTAAAGATCTCAATTTGGTTATTATGTCCAGTGTGGTGGTGGAGCCCATTACAAATGCTTCTATCCACTTAGAATAGGAGTCTTTAAGCACCAAAATATTTCTAGAATTACCTTTATAGTTAATTTGGGCCAACTCTTTGCCATTTTGTATGAGTTATTGGCCAATTAACCTTGATAGTTCTGTTACTATTTGCTTGACTTTGACAAGGTTGACAACTATTTACAATTTCTTCGATTTGTTTGTCAATATTTGGCCACCACACTAAGGACCGAGACAGAGACTTCATCCTCACCATACCCTGATGACCTTCGTGCAGCATTCCTGACACTTTCGTCTGTAAGGTGAACGGAATTACTACTCTGTGTCCCCATAATACACATTTTCCTTCACATGAGAGCTCAGTCCTTCGGTTAAAAAACTTGGGACATAACTTCATCTGTGATCATTGCTGGCCACCCATCTCTAACATACTTATATACTTGTGTCAACACTTTACACTTCTCAGTTTCTGTTTCCACTTCCTTTACAGAAACATATGCCCTTTGGTCATCTTCAGTTTGTTGAATACATTTAATAGAAAAAAAATCTCTGACGGAAAAAAAAAAAACATTATCTGGTGAATCTATCTCCGTATCCACCGGTAATGGCAGGCGTGACAAAGCATCTACATTTGGTATTTCAACCCCCTTTTTGTGGATTATTTTATATTGGTAAGCTGAAAGAAGAATAGCCCACCTCTGGATCCTTACTGCTGCCGTAACTGGAATGTTTTTCTTTTCTCCAAAAATGAACGTCAGTGGAGCATGATCCGTAATTAATTCGAACTGTCTCCCATAAAGGTAATTGTGAAACTTCTTCAGTCCAAACACTGGAGCCAGTGCCTCTCTCTCAATCTGAGCATAGTTCTTCTCTGCTGCGGATAAAAGTTTTGCTGGCGTAACTGATGGTTTATCCTGTCTATTAACTATATGTGACAAAACTGCTCCTATACCCCTAACTTAAGCATCACATGTCAATCGTAAGGGTTTTGAGGGGTTATACCGAATTAGAGTGTCTGATGAACCACAGCCATGTTTGCTTTGGCGAAATATTTCATCACATTCCTCTGTCCATGACCATTGACTTTGCTCTTTAATTAAATTGTATAATGGTATAAGTTTAGATGACAAATCTTTATAAAAATGGCAATAAAAATTAATTAAACCCAAATATGATTTCATTTCAGTCTTGTTTTCTGGTCGAGGTGCCAGTTTATTGGCTTCTATAAGATCCTCGCAAGGTTTTATTCCATCTTTGTCCACCACATGCCCTAAATATTTAAGAGAAGGAACAAAAAATTCGCACTTATCTTCCCGTACCTTTACATTTTTTTGCAACCTTTCTAACACAGCATACACTTTATTGAAACAATCTTCCTCCGAAACACCTGAAATCAATACATGGTCCAAATAACATGAAACTCCTTTTAAGTTAACCAACATTCTATCCATTACTTCTTGGAACTGGGATGGAATGGGCGCAGCCCCATATGGTGCAAATAGATGTTGAAACAACCCAATATGTGTATTTATGGTGAGCAAATGTCTTGAATCTTCTTCTACTGGGAGTTGCTAATATGCTTCTGAAGATCCAACTGACAAAACACCACTCCACCAACCAATGATTCATATATGTCCCTTGGATTGGGCAATGGGTAATGTTCTTTACTTAAGAAACGATTATCGAAACTTTAAAGTCAGTGCATCATCTACGAATTTTTCCATCAGCCTTAGGTACCACCACTATTGGAGATGCATTCACTTCTTGTCACAGGTTTTAACTTTCCCAGCTTTACTAGGCCTATTCAACTCCTCTTCAACCGTATTTCTTAATGCGAAAGGAATAGGGCGGGCCTTAAGGGCCGGGAGTCGTATTTTCATCCTTTAGCTCTCAGAACTAGTTTGGCTTCGAATCCAATAATGTTTCCCGCTTTATCTTTTGAAAAACACTGACGCAAATTTTTGTTTTAAGATGTTAACTTTATCACTATTGTTAGCATTTACATGAGCTACCAAATTCTGAATTCTATCTAGAAGACCCATTTCTTTTTAACCAGTCTCTTCCTAAAAGTGCTGGCAATCTTTTTTTGCTCATTTTTATTATTGCACAATCAACGAGCATTTTTTTATTTTTATATTCCAGGCATACTTTTGTCAATCCAATGACTGGTAAACGCTCTGTAAACCAGTACGCCATCAACTCGGGAGGAGGTTCTAATGGTGTATTTAAATACCTTTTATACAGGTCTTCTGGGACCTCTTCTGGACACACTGCCTGGGTCAAACTCAAATTCTAAAAAGATGTCCATTTACCTTTAATTTGGTTTTAATAGGAGGATTCCTTTGTTCTTTTGCGTGAATACTATATAGCATCATATTTTCCCTCATCACATACCTCTTCCTCCTCAGTGAGTGCATGAACCCTGTGTCTATTATCTTTTCGAGGACATACAGCTGCCAAGTTCCCCTCTTTTGAGCAAACTTTACATTTATAATTTTTAAATCGACAATTTTTTTGAGTATTGTGGTTATTTCTTCCACAACATTTACAATATTCATTTACATTTGGTAAATTTTGTTTAGCATAAGTTGCGTTTTTGTTGGTAAAGTTTCTTTTTCCATGCCAATTACCTACTTTATGTACTGTCGCACCTTCAGAAAATAGCATATTATTCTTCGATGCTTCTTCTAACATAAGAGCTTTTTTTAACGCCTCTTCAAAATTAAGTTTCAGCAGTTCTGAGCTTTTGTTGTATACCCGTGTCTTTCAACCCACAGACTAACCTATCTCTTAATGAGTCTTTCAGAAAATTACCAAATTTGCAAGTCTTCGCCAGATGTTTAATGGCTACAGCAAAATCAGATATGCTTTCATTTGGTTTTTGTACTTTAGAATTAAATTTAAATCTTTCATCAATCACTAGTCTCGCTGGTTTGTAGTGATCAGTCAACGTTGCTGGAGATATTCATAACTTTTTGAATCAACCTCCTCAGGTGCAATCAAATCTTGAAGTAAATTGACAAGTTCAGGGCCGATTGTGGCTAAAAGATCTTTTATATTTCTTTATTGGAGTGTACTAAATAAAACATCACTATTCGAACACAACGTGATTCTCTTTATTTTACACTGCCGGACAAAATTAAAGGATCACTTCAATATTTTGAAATTACTGAACTGTATAGGGTATTTTTAAAAATATTCTTTTTTCTTTGGAAGTCACACTTTATTATAATGGCTAATAAAAAAATAAAAAATTCTTTTCTAGAAATTTTTTAAGGAAAACAAATCAAAAAATAAAAAGGTCCTACAGTCTCAAAATGAAAAAGTAAATCTTTGAAATGAAAATGAAATAACAAAACTGAATAAAAAAGGAAGAATTCGAGGGAAAACGATCAATAATTGGTATTCCCACCTCTAGCTCTGATAATTGCTTCCATTCTCCTGCCATTCCAGCGACCAGGGCTCTTAAATGTTGTTCTGGGATGTTGTTCACTCTTCCACTAACATTTCCCTTAAATCTGCCAAATTTTGTGGGTCTCGGGCGCGGACACGTCTTCCAAGCATGTCCCATACATGCTCTATTGGGTTCATATCTGGACTTCTGGGTGGCCAAACCATAACGTCAATTTCTTCTTGTCTGAGGAAATTTTGCACTGATCGAGCAACGTGAGGTCGGGCATTATCGTGCATAAAAATAAAGTTACCTGCGATATTTCTGGCGAAAGGTATTACATGTGGCTCAAGTACCTCCCTAATGTACCTGTCAGCAGTTATAGAGCCACGGTTCACACAGAACCAACTCTGTACGGGAGTTTAAATTTATGCCCCCCCACACCATCACTGACCCACCACAAAACGCAACCCTTGGAGAAAAAGTGCATGGAGCATACCTCTCTCCCCCCCGCCTTCTTCATACCTTTTCCCGTCCATCTGGAGATCGGAGACAGAATCTTGACTCATCGCTGAATAATACGAGGCTCCAATCTTCCTGAGTCCAGTTAGGTGCTCCCGAGCAAACCTCAAGCGCTCAACCCGGTGTTCCCTGGAGAGAAGAGGTCCAGTAGCTGAAGGATGGGAGGTCAATCCATAATCGTTGAGTCGTCTTCTCACGGTTCGCTCTGAAATTTGCACATTCCTGAACCTCTGGAGGAGACCACGCAGACTGTTACCAGTTGATCGGCGATCCCGAAGAGCATGCAGTTGCAAAAATCTCTCGTCACGGTGGGAAGTTGACTTCGGACGGCCTTGTCCGACTCTTCTTGTATGCCCTCCCAGTTTGACGGTGCCTATTAAGCACCCTGGACACTACGGATTGTGACCGCTGGAGCCGTTGCTCAATATGCCTTTGAGGGGAAAACCCTTCTTCAATCAAAGCAACAGCACGAATTGATTCCTCTTCGCGTCAATGCTCTTCTGTTGGCCATCACAACGTTCTTACTAAACTCACAAGTAAAAACTAAAGTCTCTTAAATGTTAGAAAATCTTCAATAAGAGGAATCTTTGCTAACAAAACTAACCATTTACTGATAGGAAGAAAGAAAGGAAGAGGATTAACTGACCCTTTTCTCCATAAACGGGTGGGAATATAAACAGGTAGAGGATTAACTTGATAAAATACAAGATAAAAGTCCAGTCTGGGACAAAGGAATTCCTATTTTTATCTCTTATGTAATAATAATATAAATATTTGTAAGTGATCCTTTAATTTTGTCCGGCAGTGTACTTGTAAAACTAAACATAAAAACCTCAGGGTGAGAGGGTTACCTCAACTATTGATAACAGATAATACATATCAGTATTTGTCATACTTTTAACGGTATTTGAGATACACGTTATTGCAAATAATTTTCGAAACAAAATCATTTTCACATCACTTTTCGCCAAACGTTTGCTTCTAATGCCGCCCCGACCGTTTCTCAGAAACTAGTCATAAACAAATTGATAGAGCATTAAATTTAATTTAATTTTATGTATCCCATTGCTACTTTATTTTTAACTGGATCAATAGTTCTACATTTTTTACAGTTATAAATTTTATTTAAATTTTTACATTCAAACATTTTTTTTTTTTTTTTTTTTTTTTTATAGAAATTTCTTCATGTTTGAAGTTTTTCTCAACCAAACTCCTCCTCAAGTCTTCTTCTCCACTCGTCCCTGTCGTCCGCATCATCCTCTATCAGTCCGCGTCCAGCCATGCTTTCCTTCACCTTGTCTCCCCATTGGGTACGAGGTCTTCCTCTCCCTCTTCTCCCCTCCACCTCCCACTCCATCACCAGTTTGGGGATCCGTCCGCATTCATTCGTTTTACATGGCCGTACCATCTCAATCTTCTCTCCTCAATCACTTCCAAAATGTTCTTCAATCGCTTCCATCCTCTCTCTTATTTCACTATTCCTGACATGTGCCACTCTTGAAATTCTTGCAGATCTCCTCCAGAAATCCATCTCCACTGCCAATAGTTTTCTCTCCTGCGCCTTGTTAAGAGTCCATGTCTCAGAACCGTATAAACATTACACTCTGTACTAGCGCGCTATATATTAGCTTCTTCGTCTTTCCAAGGATATTACTGCTCCAAAGGAGAGAGTTTAGCATGCCTACCGCCTTTTCTGCCATCCACTATTCTCTTGGACACCTCCGCTTTTGTGGTTCCATTGCTTTCCAGGATCGATCCAAGATAGCAAAAAGTGCTCCACTCGATCCAGGCTCGCAACATCTGGGTCACTTATTATATCCCTGTCTGTGCACATATACTTTGTTTTTTTTATAATTGATGTCCAGGCCCCACTGTTTATATTTTTCTACAACTTTTCTGAACAGGTAGCTTGCGTCTTCTTCGTCTCGTGCAATGATTACCTGGTCGTCGGCAAATAATAGATGGTATAAGTGCGTGTCCTTTATTGGTATGCCCATTCCACCACAGCTTTTTGTCCAACCTTCCAAGCATTTATCAATATATATTTTAAATAGGGTTGGTGACATGCAGCATCCTTGCAGGAGACCCTTGCTATTCTGAAAGACTTTAGATACCGAACTCCCTACTTTTATTTGGCACCTGTTATTTTTGTAGATTTCCTTTATAATTGCCGTGATGTCCTTGTTTATGCCGGCCATTTCCAGGGCTTTCCATAGTAATTTTCTAGGGACGCTGTCATACGCCTTTTCCAAGTCTATAAATATCATATCCAGTCTCCTGGCTTTTGCGGTATGCTTTTCTAGTAGTTGCCTAGCAGTAAAGATGTGGTCTATGCAGGACTTTCCAGTTGTGAACCCACATTGCTCTTCAGCTTGTGAGAATTCTTCCTCCAATTATTTCTTATTATTCTCCCCAGTAGCTTCATAAGTGGGTTGGTTACACAGATACCTCTGTAATTATCACATATTCTTCTATCACCCTTCTTAAATATAGGTGTGATATAGCCTAATTTCATTTCTTGTGGCATAGCCCCACCTTCCAATATGCAATTAATAAGGTCAGTGAGTACTCTTGTCACTTCATTACCACCATATTTAATCAGCTCTGCGCAGATTCCTCCTGGGCCCGGGGCTTTCCATTTTTTTAGTTCCTTTTGCTCTTTTTTCAGTTCTTCTTGGGTAACCTTTAATGATGTGCTGGTAAAGGGACCTATTTCCTCTTCTACAAATTCTGCCCTGCTCTCGCGTAATAATGTGCTGTAGTGTGTAGTCCAGTCAGCCATTTGTATCATATTCAGCCTGGCATCCTGTTTCTCGCCTTTCTTCAAACCTTTAAGTACAGACCATGCTTCGGTAGCTTGACCAAAACCTAACTTACTGTTTATTCTGGCGCACGTTATTTCCCATGATCTATTTTTTTCAGCTCTTACTGTTTTCTGTAATTTCCTCCTTTCCTTTACATAGATTTTCCTGTCTTCTTCTTTTTTTGTGCTAGCCATTTGAGATAGGTTTTTTTTTTTTTGTTCTGCCTTCTTACAATATCTTCTGTCATCCATTCTTTCCTTCTTATATTCCTTGCTTTTTCCCCAAGGACCTCTGATGCAGTTTTCTTTAACGAGGACGTCAGGACATCGTAAATTTCCGCAGCACTGTTTCCTTTTTGTAATCCGGAGTAATTCTCCAGTTCTTTGCTGGAATAGTATCCTAATGCGTCTCTCTGCAGTAGCTCCACCTTAAAGTGTTCATCTTTTAAAGTGTTGTGGCTATCACTGGAAGTTCTGTCCCTTTTATTTGTTTCAACCCATGGGGAATACGCAAATGGCTTTCAGCAGGTAATGATCTGATCCGCATTCGGCTCCTCTATAGACTCTTACATTTTGCACCTTAATTAAACTGTTTTGCCTTGTTACAACATAGTCTATTATAGATTTAAGTTTTCTGCTTTCATTATGCCACGTGTACCTGTGGATATTTCTGTGGTCAAAGAATGTGTTTATAATTCTTAAGTCTAGCTGTTCACAGACCTGGAGAAACCTATCCCCGTTGTCATTTCGTTCTGCCTCTCCATACTTGCCAACTACCTTACTGCTGTCATCTCTTCCTACTCTCGCATTCATGTCCCCTAGCAGGAAAATCTCTTTACGCCGTGGTATCCTTTCTATCACTTCCCTTAGGTCGTCCCAGAACTCATCCTTTATCTTGTCCGTCTGGTCATCAGTCGGGCCATAGATTCCCACAATTACTATCTCTCTTGCAAATAGAGTGATGTCCCATCGTTAGAATGCGGTCATTTATCATTTCCCAACCTGTGATGTTTTCTTTTTTAATTTTTTTCTTTACTAGAATAGACACACCCGATCGCGCTCTTTTTATCTTTCGCAACTCCTGACCACAAGTGTTATGAAGTCATCGAGTTCTTCATTGCCTTTTTTTCCTTTCCTCTTTGTTTCTGATAGTACTATAATGTCCATATTAAATTTTTTAATTTCTGTGGGGAGGCTGGGTAGCTTGGTTGCCAAGCCTTGTACGTTCCAGCATCCTATGTGGATTAACCGTTTTCGTGCATTATGTCGTTTCCGTTGTTGACTGTCCGATATCCGAGGCTTTGGTTTTGGTTTTTTTTTAGCATTTTACAATTTTTGCTGATGGGTTGAGGAGCTGGCCCACTGCATCACCCCCAACCTGGAGGACCGGGGAGCTTGATTTCGGGGACTCCTACCCCTAGATGGGTTGCCTTCACCATCGGCTAAGAGTCCCAAATCTACTCCCAGAGTGCCATTTCCCGGCGCTCCGTAGGGGTAGATAACCGCCACTGACTCGGTAACCGCTTCCGTTGCCTACTTGCTAAAATGCAAGCGTTTCCCAGGGGTGTCCCACGTGGAGGTGGAAGTCGGATTTACCCCCCTTTTAGAATGTTTGAACAGGTGTAACATTTTACCCCCTCTGAAGTAAATTTATGTAACATTAATCTTGGAGAGTAAGAAGGAGGTTTTACATTTCTTCCATAGGCGGTAGTTCGGTCTCAATTAGTGGGGGGGGGATGGGGACCACAACTTGCTTTTGCAATATAATGGACATAATGTTACGAGTATATACTGGTACGGGTACTATTTTTGTATGATATAAGGGATATGTAAATAAAGAAATGGCAGTAATCAGCTTTTAAACAAACTTCTATATTTACACCATAAAACCTGATTATATTTGAACAATTTACTAATATATATATATATATATATATATATATCTATATATATATTATATCGAAGTTTCCAGGTGTAAGAAAATGGCATTATAATATCGTGGGCTCTATGATCTAGGAAATAATTTACTGATAAATATAATTATTACTTATAATAAATGCGCAATATTTTGCCTTTGTAAATTTAAGTCACACAGTCAAGAGAAAAATAATAGTATCGAACTCACCATAGCATAAAAACTATATATTTAATCAGAATTATGGCCCCCATCAGGGAGCATTATTTTTTTAAATTGTTATCGCTTTTAACAATCATTTTTTAAAATTAGTTAGTATAAAAAAATACAAAAAACAAAACGAAATATTTCCGAAACAAAACTAACATTTTCTACAACTAAAGGAAACATTTGAGTTTGATCAAAACCCTTATAAATAAAATTTTTAAAATAAAAACGTATAATGAACTTAGATTAAGGCTAAAATAAGCATTAAAAATAAACCTCACTTTTTTCTAAAACTAAAGGAATGGTAAACACACAAATAAAAGTTTGTTTAAATAAAAAACGGATAATTAAATAATTAGCTAAAATAAAGCATTTCAATCAAACTCACTTTTTCTAAACTAAATGGAAACATTTGAGGTTTGATGGTAAAACCACACAAAAAAAAGTTTTTAAATAAAAAAACGTATAATGAAATAATTAGCTAAAATAAGAATTCACAACAAAACTGCACTTTTTCTTACAACTAAAGGAACATTTGAGTTTGAATGGTAAAACCACACAAATCAAATTTTTTAAATAAAAAAGTATAATTAAAATAATTAGCTAAAATAAGCATTCAAACCAACACCTCACTTTTTCTAAAACTTAAATGAACATTTTTGAGTGTGATGGTAACCATACAATAACATTAGTAATGACAACAATAAGGTAGGTACCTGCATAATTAGATTTCCCCCCAATTTAGCTCAACTTATTTTTATTTATTTATTTGTCACTAAATTAAAATTACAATTGTACCATATACCACCATGAAAACAATGGGGACAAAAACACAGTATTTTCGGTTTACAGCTTTTTTATGTATATCAGCTAAATGCTTTCGAAGGATCACTTCCGCGCTTTTCAGAGCACAAGTCCTTTGTTGATGGAGTAAGCAAACTGATGATCTGAAGAGAGGAAAGGGAAGAAAGGAAGTCCTCCGGAAACATGTTATTTGAAAGGACATCAAAAACTCTGGTAAACCGAAAATACTGTGAGGTGTTCGTTTGCATTGTTCATTGGTTGGAATATCTCAAACATTAGCCTAGAACAGTAAACCACAAAAATTCATGATAATGAAGAATTATAAACTTTTACTTTTATTTATTTAGATGTGTTGGGAACAAAACTTAAGGGATACTTGTTTATTTTTTGGATTAGAACGGAGCAAATGTTGTTTTTCTCTGCATCATTTTTTGAACGGAAAATTCTAGCTACATCGTTAGCAGAAATTGGAGTCTAGCAATTGATTGATGTGTGTGTGCATGACTTGCCAAATGGGTTGAGGCGTTCTGAATCATAGTGTTTCTTTAAAAACGTTTTTTTTAAGACTTCTTAGGTGAACTAAACAAACTCCTTTTCTGACTTCGCAGGATGAAGAGGGTTACAACAATTAAAATTCTAATTAAGTTTTCTATATTCCCCAAAAAGGGCTCTCATGTCTTGGGACAATTTTTTTAGTGAATCAAGCTACGTCGTTGGACATTTTTTTACATGAGGATTTGACTTTAAAAAAATGGCTATTTCGTTTTTTTAATTCAGATATACTTTAAATTTCTGGATATGATGATAACTCTTCGATGTCGGCTTTTCCCCGTCAAGAGTGCTTTTTCAATGTGGTTAAAAACTTTCAAGCTATCTTGATCAAAATCGGTTGCCTGAGCGATGTGTTTTAGGTTGCTGTATCAATAGAATTCGTAATACTGCATTTTAAAATATTGAAAGCAACCTATTTGGATTGTATTCTGTGAAGTTGAGTAGCGGATAGGTTGTTTTTTCTTTTCATTGGACGTTGAAGATCATCAAGACCTAGAGAATCTATCGAACTATTGGACCTTTCACAAGATCTCTCGGAATTTGTCTTCAGTTATTCGACCAAGACAGTGTTTTTGAAATAGTTTGGAACCACTTCACAATCAGACCTGATAGGGGTTTGGTCTTCTACCTTGCAGGGGCTTTGTTTAATAGTTTCCACAGTACTCAATAATGAGCTAAGCACGGTCATTTCAAACCCAAAGGAGGGTGGTTCCCTTCTCTCCCAATAATAAGTAGGCTAGCAGCATTGGAAGCTCCTATCGCCCCCCTCCTTCGTTTTCTACTCACTAAATTGGAGAGATTCCAAAATCTAATCGTACTGCATAAGGAATTTCTCTGATTTGTTTCCCTCTTGTACAACCCAAAACGAGGAGGGGCAAAGAGGTTTTATTCTACTTCATTACTTTGCAAAAGTTTGCATTAGGTTGACCTATACTCTCAAAATGTACTTTTAAAATTGAGAGCGTGAGTTACACAAACTGCCCAAACTCATTGCCACATTGCAAAGAGTTCATAGTTCCACTGATGCATCAATGACATCTTTGATGAAACAAGAGTGACAACCTATGAGCCACCGCAAGTAACAAAAAACTTGCTAAAGGCTGGTCTTTTTTAAACTAAATGCTTGGGGCTCCTCTCTGATGTTCAACTCATGTTGGCTCGCACCATATAGAGGTTTGCCTCTTAAAGTGCAAATTGGCAACACTAATCTCAACACCTTGAACATCTTTCAAAACTTTATAAAATTGTTTCTCCTGTAGTGCTGGAGATTTCATTAGAGCCCCACAAAGACTATCAGTTGAGTTCTAGATTGGAATTCACCCACCTAAAACAAATTACTCAATGTTCTTTTCCAGATATGTATCTTTGTGCCATCGGCAGATCAAATGGGACAATATGGGTAGAGTTTGATTTTTTATTTCTGTACAAATATGTTTATTAATTATTAAATGTCCCATTATCTCTAAGAATTTATGTTGGAGTTCAGGTGAAAGGCATTTAGCACGATTGCATTGGACAGCCAATTGTCAAGGTATGGTAAATCTTTTGGCCTCTTAATTTCACAAAAGTTCAAACCAAATTTCCCTTGAGTCAGAAGGAATGCCCCTCAATGATAAAACCTTGCCGAGCTAAATTTTTATTGATTGAGTCATTATTGCAATAAGGGGAAGAATTAGCTAGCAATTGTTCTTTCTGATTAATGAATGTGAGAAAAAACAACGGGGCAACAACATCAAATTCCAGACTTTTCCTGCGCAAAAGCCTGAAAACGCTTGTGCATGCTGAATGAGCAGCAGATTCACCATTCTCTTGAAACGTTTCCAAGGCATGCTTCGCAATTTCTAAAACAGCTGTCGCAAAAACTGGCATCCATTTTTGTAGCCAAGTGTTTATGGATTATTAATCAACGTATCTATTGCAAAAGAAAACATAATATCCTTGTTGTCCACTGGGAATGTAGTTGCAGCCAAGTATATTGTTGGAACCATTTACTTTGGAACTTTAACGTTATTACAGATGCTAACCAGATAAATAATAAATTATCTCGGTTTGGTTGTTATGTTGTAATTACAGCCCTTTCTAATTTAAAAGTATGATAAATTATTCTTCTTAGGAATAGACATTTAGCGTAAAAACCATAAGATAGAAGCACATTGCTGGCCAAATTATGTCTACGAAATCTTTATATACTTCACCTATTCGTGTCTAACATTGATTTAGGATCGGTTACCGCTAATCTTTTAGGCGTTGAAAAAGAGGATGGCTTGATATCTGCAAATGAACTGCCCTTGTAATGCTAAGAAACTATAAACAGGGAAAATTCCTTAATCAACAGGTGTAACACCATACTTTATAATGTTCATAAAATTTCAATAAATATTTGAAAATTAAAAAAATATGGCAACAAATATTTATATTTAAATTAAATAACTCAATTACAAACAGAGAGGTTAGGACATAAAGTAATGTCACAAAAATACTTTTTTTGTTTTGTTTTTATTTATTAACACGTTATGGGCGAAATAATGTAAAATATCCAGAACATTGGTTAAATGCGTCTGTATATTTTAAACTACATACAAAATAAATGAAATAGAGAACAAGACTATTGTTCATTAACCATTGAATCTAAACCATCATATTTATCTTATAGTAGTTAAAAAAAAAAAAAAAAATTGAAACTTAATTTTCTTATCATTTTAATGGTCGATTTTTCATATATTCACAAAAGACTTAAAATTGGTAATATTTTATTTATTACTTTTAATAGTTTATTGCATTTTAATGGAAAACCCGAGTTTTTCTAAGGGGCAAAGCTAAAATTCGGTTAATTTAAAAAAAAAAAAAAAAAAGACAAAGAAACACCAAACATTAATATGTATGTTCACTAGATAGATAAGTGACAATTAGAACGCATAAACTTCCAACATTAAATTACACAAGGATAAATTTAGAAAACTGATTTCAACTTTCAATATTACATCGTTTTTTTTTCAATTTGCAAACTTGATATTTTACTTTTTTTTATCACTAATTGATATTTTTTTTTTTAATTTTAAAATTATTATATCGGACTTGTATTTCTAAAGTGACACAACTCAAAAACCTAAATTTAAAAAATGTACAATTTTCACAGTCTTGTGTGAAATATCGAAAATGTACTTGAATTATCTATTAATCCCAACAGCAAGTGAGATGTAACAGGTGTGATTAGAAGTCAATACGATACATTTTTGACATTTCATAGAAGGGTATTTAACTTAAAAATGATGATAAATTAGAAATACAGATTTTTGAGTTGTGTCCTTCAGAAAAAAATGTGGGATACATGTTTTAATTTAAACTATTCTTATTTTATTATATACCAGTTATCTAGTATAATTTATTTATCCATTTATAATTATTAATTCAATACATTCATGTATTAAAAGTGAAATGTAATTTTATTTAGGAAACCTTGCTTCATGTTTAATTCTCTACAAAAGTCTCTATTGTCATAGAGTGTTTTCTATATAATTGCATAGTTTCTATTATGGTTAGGTCATTTCGTCCTCAAATGAAGGAGATACAAACCGAAACCGTCGGCATAATACAATATATAATTAAAAAGGTGGATAAATAATGAAAAATACAGTAAGTGTTTTCAAAATGACAACAATATTCACCAGTACTTACTTTTTATGTTTAATTGTTGGAAAACAGTTTTAGCTAGTGGCAAAAAACGACAAATGAAAATAATAAAAAGGATTGGAGTAATCGCAGTGCTTCGGAAAGTATAAGTAGTATTAGAATTATTAAGATAATAACATTAAATATTATTTCATTGTCTCATATATAAATAAAATAATCGAACATCATAACTAATAATCGATTTTTACTAAATCTAAAATCACTTTCCATTGTTGCACTCTAAAAGACATCAACAAAAAAAAGAACCGTTGCCCCGTAACGGCCAATTACGGAAGAGCCAAACAAAGGAGCCATCCCCCAAAACACAACTACGAAAAGCGTTTTTAAACGATCAATTTCACGTAACAACACGAAACGAGGAGGAAATAGAAAACAGTTGCAATGAGCGAATTGGCGGACTAAAGAGCCGGGGACCAAAAAAAAACTAAAATTTGACCGAAGCATGACTGTTTGAGACCCCTTCAAATATTAAATTTCACGGTGACCGTGCACAAAAGGTTTGACCCTCGGATCCAAGTCCCTCCTGAATTTAATACATGAATGAACGACACGGCCGTGCTTCTACCTGGGTTCTCGAGATCTCGTGTGAGTCTAGCGACTAGCCAGGAGGCTCCGCACAGCGACGCGACTAATTAACCATGGACATTCACAAACGATTATGTCGATAAACGTTGCGCTGTGTTAATTTTCACTGAGATACGATGTCATTTAGTGGCGTAAGGTAACATCAGTGACGTACCATCTACTTAAAATATAACAAGGTATGTTATGAAAAACAAATTAATCACAGTAAATATGCAATCATGTTATGTTCAAGTATGAGATCGCCAATCGCCTGTAAGGAATCGACCCATTGGTAGAACTTCAATAACCAAGTCTCTTATATTTGAAGGCACAACGCGGCCATCTTCTTTCAGGGACCGCTCGGATGGTAATCTTGAATATAAGGTGGAAGCAAGATTAGATTCGAATTGAGAGTTGAATAGTTAGGACGAAGCTACTTAGGGATATCGGTTTGTTGCATAAATTAGAAACATATGGTACATTAAGATCTTTTGGGATATAGTTTTATAAGTACAAAGTAAAGGAGCATTTAAGGATTTTGATATTGGAGAGAATGGATTAGAGAACGAAATTCTAGATATTTATATTATTTGGACAAATTTTAAAACTTACGATAGGTAGAAAGGCAGAACTGACTGGTACACTTCACCGTAAAAAACATAATTTTATGATTAGGTAAAACATAAAAAACAACAACAATAAAATAAACAGTAATTATGATAGATTATAAAACGTAAAAAAAAAAACAAAAAAAAAAAAAAAAAAAAAAAAAAAAAAAGAGTTGGGCCGTAATATACCAGTCGATTTGAATGGACGTTGCCATTTTACTATAAATGGACAAGCATACGGCATGGGTTAAATCTTACAACAACTATAGTACATTAAGACCTAGCCATGGATAAGTTTGTTTGTGAAAATGTAAGGATTTTGTCCCAAGGATTTTTGGAAGGTAATGAAATACACGGATGCGATACGAGACGAATTTGATGGTTTAGTGGAGCCCCAACGCTAAACTTCGTGTTTATTTCCAAACAGCTTTAATTACTGACATACTAATGATGAGTTTCTGGTTGTTGGTGTTTGTTTTTAAGGGCAGAAAACTGCTATGGTTATTATTGCCCATATACCCGAACGTTACTAGACCACCTGCATTGCAACAATGTACACTAACATAATAAATTTCTAATAAAATGATATTAATTTCAACTATAAGTAAGATTAAAAAATAAAATAAAAAATAATAAAATAATAATAAAATAATAATAAAAAAATAAAAATACTAATGTAATAAAAGATAAATAAAGAGAAAATAAAAAAGTACCCGGAATAAAGGACCGTTCTCTGAGTTTATGTAATTTAAAACTGACCAATTATAAAAACGATGAAAATATATTAGCAACTATTCTATTTTATACATATTACTAAATATAATAGATGTACTGTTACTAATTTCCGAAATTGTAGGTGATAAGCGAGAAAAAATATGCATTCATTCACATTGTATTAAGCATTAAAATGTAGATTTTCTAAGGAGTTACCCCCCCCCTACTACGACATCATTTGTGTATTGTATTATCGGGAAGAGAAGTCATACCTATCCCTTAGATAGTGTTAAAAACGATGTACACTGACGCCTATAGGTGTATATATAAACCCTATTAGGTATATTCTTTTATTTAAAATCGTGCTGGTGCTCCTGGATGAAGACTCTGCATTTACATGACGTTCGTAGAATTCAAACAAAAACTTTGTAGAGAGAATTTCAGATTTAGGATGGAAATTAACTAACTCCATTAAGAAGCTTATGAAGAAGCCTAACCCATTAGATGTTAAACTTCAACTGAATATGTAGGATATGTCACCTAGTTCTTGCAAACAGCGGTGAAAATTAATAACTTATTACAGATGATATTATGATTAAGCTTGTACAACATACCTTCCCTTTGAACCAAATAATAATAACAGTAATAATAAATTTGTTTTACCAAACATATTCCTTTTTTCTTATCGTTATATTTGAATACTAAAATAAATACGGTATGAAGGAATTCCAGGACAGCACATTATGTCAAGCCGAGTGATCGATTGTAATATTTTAAAGTAAAATACTTTTACATGAAAAAAAAAAAAAGTGTAGGTTACTATTTGTTGTTCTTTTCCTGCTGTTTGAACCTCTCCATTTCATTTTGTCAATCCTCAGCACTACCTTCTGCTGTAAGCAAAATCTTCATTTTTTTTTTTTTTTTTGTTATAAGGAAAATAAATCATGGACTCGGTCAGATCGCTTTGATTGAATCTACCATGACTAGACTCGTGGTCAGGGAAAAAAAATATATTTGAGGCAACAAAGGAGGAGAAAAATTACACTTTGGATGCGAAAAAAATATTTCTCACAGACACAAAGAAGCTTTTTAACAGTAGTCACAGTACAAATGTAATTTCCAGTTAACTAAACAATTGCGAGCTTGTACAGATAGTTACTGCAAATATTTTAGTATTTATTTTTTTTTTTTTTTTTAATGATATGTTTTATATCTACTCAATATAAATCAAATATTTGCTTTGTGGAATGATATAGCTTGTCGCCAGATCTGACTCATACTGAGGTGGTTCTAAATGACTCAGAACACAATCATAGTTGTTTTTTAAAAAATTACAAAAATCCAAACTACGTTTTAACACTATGTTTTTTTAAAGATTGTTGACAATAACCTGAAATATAACCTAAGGAGCGCGTACCAACGCGGTACGGGTCTTCCTCGTTATCTTACATAACTCAGTTTTTTTTGTTAACACATTCGCTAATTGTGTTTAACTTAACAGACAGGCTAAACTTACAAAATAAAGAAAACAAAAACGATTCACAACTAGAGGAGATCATCTATACAATGCAATACTGAAAGCTGCTTGGGTATAAGGAGCACAACTTCGGGGTAGGGCAATACACGTACACATTTTAAAGTAAACTAAAACATGATAACCCCAACGAAGTTCATGCCACGTGTTCGTCCAAAATCACTCAAATTCATTCGTCCTAAATCCTTTCAAACTGTTCGACAGGAAGGTTAAACAGAAATTGGTAAGAGATCTCCAGTATCCCTTAATCAATCAATAACTCTACCCATGCAAACTTTTTTCATTCATAATTACAGAAACCATCAAAAATGTATCGTATAAACACATCACTACCGGGCAAGAATAGGATTCTGCATTTAAGTAATAAAACGAATATAATACATTATATAAATAAAATTACTTGATGATGTCGACCAAACATATTGGTCTCTTCTAATAGCCAACCTATTCTTCACTGGATATACTAGAGATGTTCAAACTATATGATTTGAATTTAGATTCAATTTACTTCCAACTAAACTATTAATTTGAATAAATTAAACGCAGAGATCTGTAATATATGAAACCAAATACTGAATATACGTAGGTAACTATGGTAATATTTTCACGGTTTCATGGGGCTTCCAGGCTTCCTCTTATTCCATACTTGGCCTGAAGGATTCACGGCATTAAATGGAACAAAACACATTAAAAATATAAATAGTTTGGTACATTGTCACTATAATGGTATTTTGTTACTAATTCATATTAGCAGGGATGTCATTAGCTCTTGACCTTTTTCATCTGTAAAGAGGATTTATTATACTGAAACAAATCTAATTATAAAATTAAATCAATAGTGATTTTCGGGGTAGGGATTTCGTTGATTAACAGATATTTTCTGCCCACGTCCCTTAATATCGCTAAGCCCTTTCCCAAATCCCATTTCCTAACTCAAACTCACCTCTCCCCTTTCCCAACTCACCGGGGAACTGACAAGGCATTAGCGGCCATCCCTATCGGAAGGACTCTGGAGAAGCGAAGATAAGATCGACTGCGTCGAGAGAGGCTTTCAATCCCGATGGACTGAGTGTGCCCCCTCCGATAAACTACTGGTCACTTTCAGCCACACGTTCTAGTGGATATGTCTGAGGTCGTTTGGGTGGTTTTTTTTCTTACATGGCAAATCTTCAACAGGATCTTAACTTGTCGATCAAGATATAGGAACTAATGTGGGTTTGGAAAGATAAAAATAAGAGGAACCTAATGCGTTGATTTCCAAATCTGTTCATTACGATCGTTTTTGCGGACAAGCGGGAATAAACATTTGTTGTTTTAAAGGAACATACATGGTAAGAACTACCACAAGGAAACGATAAACAACAGAAAAAAGCGGTTTTTTTTTTTTTTTTTTGTTACAGCAGACTTTGTTGAGATTGTATTAAAATGAGAACTATCTATTTTTTATTAATGTTTTTAAAAAGGAATATTATATGAAATCAACTTATCAACAAAAAGAAACCTAGTAACGTTTAAAGAAGAATATAAACACAATATGGTTCGTGTTAACTTTTAATCTCATTATCTCTAATTTTGATAACATTAATTAACTATCTTACAAATACAGAGTAATAAAACAACATTATCATACCCCTATTATTTTAAGAATACTTTATTCCTAAAGATTCCAACACACTGCTTTTAAAATTTCACAAATAACCATTTTATATCCTAATATATATATATATATAATATATCGATATAATATATATAGATATAATAAAGAGAGAGAGATTGAGAGAGAGAGAGAGCAGTTTCATAAAGATAAAACCAAATCTAAATGATACATCAGACGCAACAGATAAAATAAAAAGTCCTTATTACCGGTAGTTATTGTGTTTCTAAAAGTTATGTTTCCATTCTGCGTTTCAATTAGCATTTTCCTACTTTTAAAATAATCATTTTGCTAACATCAAAGCGAAGATAATATGTATGCAGCACAAGTATTCTTAATTAATAACATTGAGTTATTTATATTAATAATGAATGTTTTAATTGAAATACATCTTCTCTAACGATTTAGCCGAATCATTCAAATTTTACTCTAACCTTAAGAACACATATTAAGAAATGAAACATTGAGTAACGATTTCTGTTCCCTATTCAGAAGTCTCTATGTTTAATTTGCTGTATAAGTCTTTTGGAAAAATGAATTTATAATGATATTCATATTTGTCTTTCATAAATCTTGAAATACTTTCTTTTTCTCTCATTTATTTACCACAGTATATCTTCCGGTTGTACTTGGTTGGAGTGTGTTCGGATTTAAAATACTATAACAATTAATCCACCGTAGGGAATCAGCTGCGATACATCCAATTTAACAGATTACACTCGTTTCGTAATTTCATTCTCACTGTTTCAGTTTGTATCAGGCTAATGATTATTATCATTAACCATTACCAACGATATTTTTAACCCACATTAAAAATGATTATTTTTCTGTAAATTGAAAGAGTAAGTTGTCTAACCTTAAAATTATGTCTTTACCTTGAAAAAAAATGGCGAAAGTTTTTGCACGCTATTAAATCGTAAAGGGCGTGTCAGGTGTTTATCTCAGGTCTGAGCCCAATCACGCCCGATTCTTGTGAGATAAATCGAAATGTTTTTAAAAGATTAGCTTTATCGTAGGTTTGAGTTTGAGAACGCATAATCGCATCCGTTCCAATATAAACGAAAAATGATTTCATCAGATTGTTTCTTAAAAAAAACCAGTTCTAATCCACTTTCGTAAATATTTTGTCCGTCCATCCAAACTCTGAACAATTTTTTTTTTTTGCCCTTTAATTTCCATATAAACGGACACAATAAGAATATCTACACATTTCCATACCTGCATAAAACTAATATCATTTAGGTTTCAAGCAAAACATTAAATAAAATGTATTTAAGTCTTTACCACACCGAAGCCCAGAAATCAATCGCTAAAATTCAATATAGTTTTAAACTTTTGATTATTCTGGAAAAAAAATTTATAAAAAGAAAAATTTATTCATGATGGAAATTTTAGACGTTTTAAAAATTTCTTTTTACCTTTAGTTTTTGTGGAAATAGCTTGTAACAGTACATTTACCATTTTTTCCTTGCACATATAAAATCACACTACATATAAATGAATTTAATGACCTTTAATAAAAATAAAAAAAACACTTGTTTTTTGGTATGACGCACTGAGATTCAAGGAACATTTCTTTGATTACATAACAAAGTTTATTGTTAAATCTATCCTTTATATAATATTTTGTATTAAAGAGTCTAATTGGAATTCTTAACAAATCACTCTAGATTCCTGTAAAACAATTTATATTCTACACCATCGATAGGGACTATTTTGCCTGCTGTTTATCTGAGGAAAAAACAACTTGAAATACTTTGTTTTATAATAAGGAAGTTACTTCTTTCTTAAATTGGTCTTCAACCAGTCACAACAGAACAAACCAGAACAAATTTTTGAATCGGAATGATCACAATTATTAAATCAATCCTTACGACTAAACATAATAAATATAAAAACAGGGAAACAATAGTTGCACAAAAAGAATTGACTTTTGGGTCGTAGTATAATTTAACGTTTTCGCAAAGAAGAATGATTTTGTTTGTGTCTTCAAATTGGTGATTCAGTACCACAGGCGACGAACCGCTTCGCATATGAATATGAAGATAATGCCGTTCAAAAATTAAATAAAATAAGCAAAATTCAAACCCACACAACCCCTTCCGAATTTTTGCATCGTCCCCCTACTTATGGCTATCCCCTACATATAGGATTACAAATCTTTGGTTTTGGTTTTGTTTTAGTTTTTGAGGGATTTATTTTAATTTTACTGGAATATATAATAATATTATACAATTATTTACTATCATGCTCAACTATAGAGGGTTGGGAGCAATTTTTTTTTTTTTTTTATTAAAATTTTTATTTGGCACCTGTAACGACTGCTGTAACGACAGCAGATGCAGCTGTTTACTCCTTTAGATCATCACATATCTACTCTCCAATATATAACAACCCAACAACATATGTTTTTATAATATTTTTTTTTCTTTATTTATCAAAATTTACAACTGTCAAATGTAACTGACAACCAGCGAATGAGATGGTCTATTAAAACAATGAGAAGGTCCTGGCATGAGGAGACATGCATGAGGGAGCATTGCCAAGTGGAGAAGGTTACAATCTAGATTGTTCACCAATTTAATTTTATTTCTAGGTCTCTCATCCATCTCTTTTTCAACCTTTTATAATATTGTACCTTTTCGCAGATAAAATAAATAAATAAATCACTGATACCCTATATGACTCAACTTCAGTAGATACTATGATTAGAATATTCAACAGAACAGTTGTTAATAAAAAGTGAGTCCGAAGTTGTTATCAGAGATTTGGTGTTGTATTGGAACGTTGCTGCGAAAAGAAAAATGAACAGTATAGAAGCCTATAAAGGGAGGCATTTCAAACGATCTCTGTTTTTTTTTTTCTGAGTACAATCTCTTTTTTTTTTATTAATTAATGCCCCCCCCATCAATGTTATCTTGAAGCTCGTGGAATTACATCCAGTATCTCAGAAGGGTAGAAAAGCTTTGAAAACAAGTCGTCAGTTTGTAAAATGATACTTCGGAATGTAGTCATGTAACATGAATTTAATTAATTGGAAATTTAGAGCGTTTTACTTGAAAGACGGAAGCCGTCAAGAACGGCAAGTAGTATCTTGTTTGGTATAATAAGACCAATAATTTATTTAATATCATACGATGTCAATGATATGACAGGAAAGAATCAACTAGTTCCGAGTCTACTAGACGGTGCAGATGTAATGATAGAGCCACTGTACTATCTAGGTTTCGGATTTAAAGTGCTGACATCATTGGGAAATATCAGAAGGAATTATAGGCGAACTGCAAACATCCTGTTGCCATTACGGTCCGGATGGCTTTCTATCCGATTGCATGCCAAAGAGTTATCAAGTCATTTTATTCTCCAATTATCAGAGATTGAGTTCATGTAGTAATCGCTTAATCATTATAGAGAAGTAAATTAACTGTTATTGACACCGGGGTCGAATAGTATTGGACACAAATTTTTAAATTTAAAATAAGATTCAATTTCAGCGAACATATATCTTAAATCTATACAGGTCAGATCAAAATTTCAAGTCGGTTGTATTTTAAAAGATATCCTTAGGGTTTCAATAACTGATTGTGCAAAATTTATTCTCACTACCTAGTAAAATACTTTCTAGAGCTAGTGGTGATAAGAGGCTAAACTTTATTCACCTTAAGTAGAATAATCCAAAGAAGAGTTACTGAGAATTTTGCACCAATAAATTAAGGAGTCCTTTCAACAACAAAACCATCCCCTTAGCGTCTAAATTATTTTTATTCAGTTTGTTCTGATACGGCCCTTGCGAAGCAGCAATCTCTACAATACTTTGTTTTTGTTTAGTAGACAGATATTTAAATCTATCAAGCGATTTCAATAATAGCAATTTTTTGTGATTTTACAGGGCAAGGGAAACCCACTGGTATCAGGGTTTTTTGTTCTTCTGAAATGCTTCTGAAAAAAAAGAATTCGTTCAGGTTCTGAAATACATCTCCTAATTATTGAATTATTTAAAACTAAATTGTACAGTATGAAGGATGGCATTTAGAGTTTCAATAACTGTCTGGTATTTCCAACAGTAATATTTCTGGGGGAAAAATGTTTGTTCAACAGCAAAAAAAGTTACTCTTGAATGATACTTACGTTGTGTCCCTATTTATGGAAGTTTGGTTGGCAAATTAGACGAGATAAGCATGAAGCAGGTCCAAATTCATGAAAAGTGGTAAATTATTTTTGGGAAAACAAAAAAGACCCCCATCCTTCCCAATGGTAGTAGTCAATATTAACTAGGACATGAGAGGACATATGAGAGTAGATAAGAAGACAGGCAGAGATTTATAATTAGCATTATTATTTCAATACTTTTTTCTTCAGTTTGACACGAAATGGTAAGTTCTTGATGCAATGGGAGAGCCTGAACGACGGTCTAATAGTTTTCTTAAGTAAGTAACCTCCCCCTCCAACTCCAGCCTCAAAAGGTCGAGGAAACTTACATTAAAATACGTAACGTTTTGACAGGCATATGGCTTCTGTTGGTGAGGAATGCTGATTGTGAATCAGAAATTGATCTTCGAATATCGAATATTTCCCTTTTTGTTTTGCTAGGACCTAGGTTTTGTTTTGAAGGTGTGCTTATATTGGTTTTTGAATATGAAAAACAACAAAGCACTAACTTTTCCAACACAAGTATAGGAGATGGATATTAATTTTTTTATTTTTGTTGCTTTTTTTTTTGTTTGTTTTTTTTTTTTTTTTTTTTTTTTTTTTTGTTTTTTTTTTTTTGTTTTTGCTTTTTTTTTTTTTTTGTTTTTTTTTTTTTTGTTTTTTTTTTTTTTTACAATTTTCCAAACACCTCAATAAATTACGGTCCGAACGATGTATGGTGTTTATTTTTTAAAGTGTTTAATCATCTTAATTTTTTATTCGGAACATTGTAAACGGATGGATATTCTAAGAGAATTTCTCGCTAATGTAAATTCTATGTAAGGATGGTTTGGTCTTAATCAGACCAATCATGTGTTTTCGACAAAGGGAACAATTCAATGGTTGGTTCAGAAATAATAATTTTAGAAGTTAAAAAGGATGGTCAGATGTTGATGAGCAATTATATTAAGACAACAGCAGATGGACTAAATTTATATTTTAGTTGTTTTTTTTACATGGGTCTCTGTAATAATTTTCATGTATACAGTAATTGATTTCCATTTGAACTTCAACTGTATGTCATCTCCATTTTGCCACATTACCAAAATATTACATTAAAGTATAATTAAAAGACGTCCTATTGTAAGTTAAAATGAGTTTCTAAAGCCGTTTCTGTTAACGGTTCAACTCAATTTATTTGCATTTTTTTATGACTGAAAGTCAGTCGGAAAGTGTGTACGTGTGTTGCTGTGTTGTCTGTTGATTGATATAGTTCGTCGCGATACAATAGACATAACAGTTTGAACGTGAAGAAAAGCATTATTTTGGTTTTCTTTAGCAAATGCATTTCCGAGCTACAGAGAAATCTCGGTAATGAATTATCTCTCAAAAAAAATACTTAATGTATTCGAATCTACATTAGATTAGAGAAAAGAAAGAATTTATAATTATTTATATTTTAATTTTTGAAGTTTCGATAATTGGGATTCCAAATTATGTAATTGTATTGTGGTAACTAATTGTTTTTAATTTTAATTGAAAGCTTACTTACCAAATTCAAAACATCATAGCAAATAACTAAGTAATGGTAGGTAATTTTCCACAAATATTCATAATAAGGTGTTTTTGTCTCGGGGACGAAAGGAGGACGCTGAAAAACTAGGGAAAAAAATTCAACGGTTCTTTAAAAACATTCATTAATTTTTTTTAAGCTAAAAATGAAAACCACTGAGAATGAGAGATGATGAATCACTAAGTCAAGTAAAATTATTTTTTGTTATTTCCAGGGATTTTGTCTTCAATTACCTCTATTCACTTCTTTACCAAGTACACAATTTTTTTTTTTTGTTTTTTGGGAAGAATTGTTCATCATCGAGCAGCTACATATTACACACTTAAGCATTGAGTGACATGAATGAAAAATAAGTCATTTTCCAGCACAATGAGGTAAGCAGATTAAATAAAAAGATACAAGGATAAAAATAAAAAAAGTTAAATAAATGGAAAAACCAATACAAAACATATTAATAATTCGAACACTAACCATTTCCATTTAGTATAGAAACATCATTCTCACTGTTATCTTTTTCCCAAAAGTCGGGTAAACCTCTCAACGTCCACTCGAATCATATACGAGTAGACAAATCAGCATTCCCCCAATCCTTGTTCAAAAATTTTGAAAGTATCAAAATACTATGAATTTAAGAAAAGTAGACTTGATATAGACGTAAAGTTATTAGTTTATCCGTGCACAGTCCCACTCGGTTAATTTAAGTTTTAGTAACAAAAAAACAAAATCTTATATTTGATCCTTAGCAATTTGCTTTATGGTATGGTCACTTATTCCAAACGTATTGATTGTCTACAGATGGATAAAAAAAAAGAAGTCGTTTTTAACATTACGATGTAATTGTAAATTGTATTACATTATCAAATCGAAAAGGCAATATTTTACTAAAGCTAGCGTTACGCAATTTAAACAATAAGCATATTGGTTTCAACTAATCATTTGTTCAGATATTTGAAAACAGGTATAATATCGATATAGTGTAAACTTTAAATTTTAATATGATTAGAAAAAATTAGTTATTTGAGTCCTTACCCAGACGTCGTGGACTATTTACAATTCGGATTTCGGGATGCGTTCTGAAAGAAGAGAATACTGTCAGCTCGTAGGCCGTATCACAAATAAATGTTTTTGTACAACCAGGGGAATTCCATCAACTGCAGCACTACTACCGTATTTGAGCAAACCATTCCGACCAGCCACACCAAAAAAGCCGGTCTGCAGATAAAACGAATAATCCTACGGTACCAGGGTTACTGATACGAGGGGAATACAGAAATAATCATTGAAAAAATAATTAAATCAAAAAGATAAAAAAAGAATTAATAATCTATTTGATTTTAATACGTTTATAATTAGGGTCGGGTTATGATATAGTTAATATAGGTTCCTTGTATATCAATCTTCGATCGAGGAGTTATTTGACGTTTCATTACAATTTAAACTGTATTAAAACATTTTTTTTTTTACATATTGGACAAAATTACTGATTTTTAATACTTTTACTTTTTTTTTTACATCTTATTTTTTATCCATATTTATCAGTCATTAATTGAAAATTATCAGTTGGAAAGAAAAAAAGATCTCAAGAAAAAGTAATGAATTTTTTTTCAAGTGAATTGTGGAAGGTGCCTGAGCTGAAAAATTCTATAGGTTTCCGAGAATGTATGAAAAAGCCGTTTTGCCCTATCAATGTCCATTTTTCTATCCCAAATTTGTATCATTTCATTTCGAGACTTTGTAGTTATTCATTAAGATGACTGTTGAAAGTGACCAAAAAAATCAAATCGAGTACTTCCCGAAAAGTTGTAGTCGCGAAATGACATTAGCGAGTTTCCTGACGAAACTTTTCGTGGGGATGGTATGTTTTTTTTTTTTGCGATAGTTGTGGAAAAAAAAAGTGTCAACATGAACCAACGATTTCTAGTAACTTGCATATCTCTCAACAAGCGTTACTGTACAAGGAAATAAGGAAACAGAACAAATGAATCATGAAACAAGGCTTTATTTTTTCTTGTCTTTCTAAATTAGTAAGTCAAATTTAGATTCAGGCACCATATGGGGTTGAAATATACATGAAGAAACAAAACGGATGTTGAAAATCTACGGTATGTGGCCAATGCAATTGATGCAGGAAAAACAATGGTGCCATTGAAAAACCAAAAAACCATGTGTTTTAAAAAATGAAAGTTTTAGAAAAAATGTAAATGTTTTTGAAGAGATTATAAATCATTAGTTGATTTTCCTAATGTTCCGTCTCGATTGTAAATGTAAACTCAAGATTTCTATATGAGAATATTAAGGTTATTGATATAGTATATATTATAGAATTATGTTAAGTTTACCTTTACTATTATATAAATGTAGATTAGTTGGTTTTTATATACATATTCTAGTGTTAACATGACTATCATATTCATTGAAAAACGTAAATCAACATATATATAGTACAATATTTCAAGGCTTTATTTCTCATATAAATCCTGTACCATAGTCAATAATTAACCGTGAGGATTGTATCTGAAAAAAAAAGGACATAAACAGGTATGATACTATGCACACTAAATTGGCAAAACCAATTAAATTTGTAAAAAATAAACAACAGATCTTCATTCGTAATTAAATGGCAAACAGTTCATTATTTATATTTACAATTTGAATAAAATTTACATATAACATATTTTGAATGCCAGAGGTAATATTTTAAAGTTCAAAAATCTAGCCAGTATCAACGAACTTAATAATTTCAAGATAAGTATTATAATTAACAACTGTATGACATTGACAAAAAGCATTCTGGTCAAACAAGATTTTTGTCTTCTTTTTTATGTCTCTATTTTCGCAACACTGGGGGTCTTCGAAAGGTTGGGGGGCCGCGTGTGAATTAATTACTCAGGCATTAATTCAACGCTTACAGCAAACCTAATTGCGATACTAGAGATCCTATTGGTTTCATCAAATAGGATTCACAATTATTTCTGAGTTGCATTCCACTTAAGACTATGTCTTCACCCAGTTATAAAACAGTATCTTTTGTCCCTGACCGTGGGCAAAAAAACCAACTTACAATCACAAAAATGAAAAAAAAAACAAAAAAAGAACGCCAGATCATCCGATCAACAAATATAGAGGTTTCGTAAGGACTTAATGAAATAAACTTTATCTGAGAACAACCGAACCATAACTTATGAGATTTGTTTCTGGTCGCTATACAAGATTTTGACGCGAGAACGCCCTTAGTAGATTGGTCGTTTCCGTGTCCAAAGAAGAATGTTATCCACATACTTGTCAGGCCAAACATATCAAGTAACAGGGAAATATACAAACTTTTTTTTTAAAT
>RCWM02001320.1:0-46684 GCA_003667255.2 Euschistus heros | reverse complement strand
CGCAAATAAAAAAAAAAACTCTCCTCTTATAAACAGATAAAAAATAAATATATATAAAGCTGTTTCTGATAAAATTATATAAAAATCACAATCCATCAATCGCAAGAAGCAAATCTGTATTTTTCCTTTAGTTTTAAGTAATATATTATTTATATAATAGCAATAAGTAATATTGCGAACTTTTATTTGGCGGTTTTGAAACTAAACAATAATTTTGATTTATGATAACTTCATGTAACTTTAAAAATTTACCTTATTTTAATGATTATTAAAATTTGTATATTAATTTTGTCAACAATGTTTTAAATATAAATTTATTTTTTTTTCTGCTGATATTAATAAGACAATGACGAATGATTGATTTTTTAATATGAAACTAAACGTTTTTTTATTGCTTCATAAAGCCTGGAATATTTGATTTTAGTTGAAATATTTAATCCACCGTTGAGAACAAAAAAACATTCTACCACATTATCGAGAGAGATCAGTCAAAGGGTTAAAAAAAATAAGCATTGTTGAAATTAGCAAAACATTATTTTTAATTTGCCAACGTTTCGAACATAGCTTTGATGGCAATCAACTGGGCTAAAAACGAGCAAATGTCAAATACAGATTCAGAAAAAAAAAAAAAAAAAATTAACAAGATACAATGAATGAATTTTCAATAAATACAATATACAGTAGATCTTCGGTATAACGCGGCTCGTTATACCGCGGATTCGGATATAACGCGGGTCAAGCTCTGGTCCCGATCCTGATTCAATTAAAATTAATTAAAAAATAAGATTACATCGTATTATGGTTTTTTAAAACCAACAATAGAAAACTTGAAAACAATTCATTACAAAATTGAGTCATAAAAACTAGAGAAAAAAAGAAAAGGTTCCAAAGTTTATTAAGTTCTGGGAAAAAGGGAACTCTGAAAATTAAGTTACACTTGTTAAATTTGTTTTGTTTTCTTTAACACGTTTCTAATTTTACTGAACATTAAAAGGAATCTGTAAAGGAAAAAAAAATTATAACTGGTTGTTAACGTAGGAAGTAAAACTAAATAGGACGTTTAGAATTAATTACGATTGTCTAACCAAGTTTCATTGTTTTTGTTTCAATATTAGAACTTTTTAAAGTTTAATTTTTATTAGAATTTTAAAAAAAACTTTAGGCAAGAGTGTGTACATCGCTTGTGTCGTCTTGGAAATAAGCCGAAATGAGTTAGTTGGACAATGTCGATTGGATATCTTCCCGGTAACCTACCTAGATGACGTACGGAGAAGTTATCTCAATTCCTGCCTTCTTGGTTCACAGAATCCCCTCACTTCCTTTTTAAAAACTGTGTATTATAACTTTAGCTTTGCCCGAATTTATATCAGAATGTATTTTCATTATTTTTTGACCCCTAATAATTCATACTTCTGCCCTCGTTATACCCCGGGTACGTCTATAACGCGGGAGGTTTTCCCATAACCCGCGTTATAACGAGGGTCCACTGTAAAAATTTCTTATTTTTAGCCCCGATGATGCCATCAAAGATATGACCGAAACTTTGGTATGACTAAAATAATATATTGTTAATTTTAACAATGTTTATTTTTTAATCCCTTTGACTGACACCCTTCAATAACCTACAAGAATTAACCAAACAGTCATCAACTCACACCTTTTCAAAGAATATTCTAATTTTTTTTTATAACGTTATTCAACCTTAAAAATGTAACGATTCGACACTCTCTAGCTCTGTTGGTGTTACTCGGATCGAAATTTTACGACAGTTTCTTGATCATAAATTGAATGGAGAATAATTTTTATTATATAGCATTTGTCGCTAGTACCTTCCGTTAGGAGCTATATTCGTTTGAGTGAAATAAGTCACGTCTGAAACCGCTATTTTTCTTTATATATTTAATTTCGAATATCATCAATATAATCATCAATTGTTAATTTAATTTCATTAATAATTTAATCCTAGGGCAGATCGAATCTTTCAGGACGAAAATAAATATATATGTGGCCAAGGATGTCCTTCCGCCATCTTAAAATACGAGGGTGAATCAAATATAAACGGTAATTTTCAAAATTATATTTATTGAATAATTTATACAGAAACTATACCTTCAACATTTTTCAATGTAGTCTCCTGCATTATCTTAACACTTCTGCCACCGATTTGGAAGCTTGAATATTCCCTGTTCATAAAGAGACTGAGGGCGAGTTTTTAACCATTCGCGCCCGTGCTTTTCGACGTCTTCATTGTTTTCAAATCGTTTTCCTCCAAGTGATTCTTTCAGGGGCGCAAACAAAAAATAGTCACAAGGGGACAGGTCTGGACTGTAAGGAGGGTGTTCGAGAGTTTCCCAGCCCATTTCTTCCAATTTATCCCTTGTCAACAATGCGGTGTGAGGCCTTGCGTTGTCATGGAGAAGGATGACATCTCTAATGGGCACACCTCGTCTTTTGTTCCGGTAACTGGTTTTTTGCTGACTGTAGCACCTGGCAGTAGTAAGCCGCATTCACTGTTCATTGATCGTGAAGAAAATCAATGAGTAGAACTCCCCTTGAGTCAAAAAAAATTGTTGCAAGAACTTTTCCGGCTGAGAGACGAGTTTTGGCTTTCACTGGGCAGCCTTCATCCTTCCTTCGCCACTCCTTACTTGCCATTTTCGATTCAGGGGTGTAATGGTGGACCCACGTCTCATCACATGTGACGATGCGCCTCAAAAAATCCTGGAGGAAAACGATTTGAAAACAATGAAGACGTCGAAAAGCACGTGCGCGAATGGTTAAAACCTCGCCCTCAGTCTTTTTATGAACAGGGAATATTCAAGCTTCCAAATCGGTGGCAGAAGTGTGTAGATAATGCAGGAGACTACATTGAAAAATGTTGGAGGTATAGTTTCTGTATAATATTATTCAATAAATATAATTTTGAAAATTACCGTTTATATTTGATTCACCCTCGTAGTATCCTTAAGGACGAGAACTAATAACATCGTTAAATCTTGGAAGATTATGAGTAAAAAAAATAGTATCCTTAAGGATGAAACCTGATTTGTTGGGAAGAAGATTGGGCCATTGTCCTCTTGGGTGCAATTTCCCGTTTAATGCGTTATCAATGGCGAAATATCCTTCTGCTATCTTAAAATCGTTAAATCCTGGAATATTTCAAAATAGTATCCTTAAGGACAATAACAGAGGACAAGAATGGCGGAATACCCTTTGGGTAACTTAAAAACCATTAAATCCTGGAATATTTCAAAATAGTATCTTTAAGGACGAAAACTAATATATTTTTGGCCTAGGATGTCCTTCCGCTATCTTAAAATAGTATCCCTAAGGACGAAAACTAATAAAATCGTTAAATCCTGGAAGATTAATTTGATCCTTTTAATTCTAATACGTATATTGGGAAATGCAGTAAATTATAGACAGACATATCTATATTAGACATATCTAGACATATTGTTTTTCCCTGTTAGCGAAAAATTGAGTTTTTTATTTTTTATTTTTTAATTTGTATGTTTTAATTATACAATCCTAACCTTTAACGTGTCATCAACAGTTGTTAATGGTTATTTAAAAGGGAAAGAAATGAAAAATGATTCGTTCAAAAACAACGCTGCCTAAATATATAGTTGTTTGTCTGTTGGGGCTTAACGTCCTTATATTCTCTAACTATGGTAGCTAGAACAGGTTAACAACCTATTCTTGCCAGAATGGGATGGTTAAGATTCATTCCATAGGTCCGCCACGAAATAAATTTCAACCCGCATAGGTAGGATTCAAACCTACTGTACAGTGCGCGGTAAGGCCATCTAGCCCCTAAAATATATTATTTTAATATTCACAGCCTATCACACTAATCATTTCATAGATATACGTAGCTGAGTCATTAACTAAACTATAGAAAAATGTTTGAAGTTCCCATGTTAGTAACATATCAGCCGATAACTATCATAGGTATGATACCATATCTACAGTTTTGAGGTTCTTGAACAATGTGAAAGATCGTTCTTTCCCACGACCCTTCAATTATAACAACAGTATTAAGTTTTTTTTAGTTAAAGGAGTTTTTTCTAATTTCATTTCGTTACATTCGTACAAATCTAAGCCAGATTGATGCTTAAATATCGATGATCATAAGTTTTTACTAATTAACATAATATTAAAATTGGATTAGCTGCTAAATCTTTTTTATCTCTCCAATCTTGAAAAAAATATTTTTACCCTTTTACCTTAACACCACAGAATTTTATATACTGACAGTTATTAACCGATGTGTCGTAAAACATACAATATTAAAATTCAATAAAACCAAGCAACAAAGTTATTTTATCATCAGTAATGCTTAGAAAATATTTAATAAAGAAAATTTATGAATTTTTAACGTTTTAAAAGTGTTTCATATTGACATCCTCTATTTTTGGTATGGAATTTATAAAAAAACATTTTGAAGTCTTTAAACATATTGTTCTTTCAACATTGACCACCCACAGTACATGTGTCTTATATAATGTAAGTCTGTAAGTCTGAAATGAAATTATGTAGATGTCTTCCCCCTTATGAAATTATGTAGATGTTAGTGAAAGAGTTCATCTACTTGGGAACACTTGTAACCACTGATAGTGAAACATCAAGAGTAATCGAGAGGTGAAAACTCATTGCCAACCGGTGTTACTATGGTGTGGGTAGATTCTTCCGAAGCAAATTTCTGTCAAGAACTACCAAGATGCGACTGTATAAGACACTGGTAAGACCAGTACTAACTTACGGTTCGGAGTCATGGGTAGTCTCTCGATCGGACAAACGTAGCCTACTGGCCTTCGAAAGAAGAATTCTGCGGTGCATTTATGGACCTAAGAGAGTCGGGAGGCATACCTCAGAAGAACTAATCTAGAAGTGTATAACCTCCTTGAAGAGTCAGACATAATGAGACTGGGAAGGCTGAGGTGGGCCGGCCATGTTGCTCGTATGTCGGAGAATGCGATTTCTAAGAAATTATTGATGGAAGATATACACATGACCAGGAGCAGAGGGAGACCCCGTCTTAGATGGATGGACGGCGTAGCGGAGGATGCTAGGAGGATCCTGAGAGTCAGGGATTGGAAGAGAGCTGCCCAACGACGAGCAGACTGGCGGAAGTTCTTAGAGGATGCCAGGGACCAGTAATGGTCTGTCGAGCAATTGGAAAAAGAGATGTCTCCATCGTCTGTTGTGTTCCAACGTGTCTACCACTGTCTACAGCTTGTGTACTTGTCATGTACTTAAGGTGTTCCTTGGATATCAGGGTAAATGACATTCGAAGCCCCTTTTACAGCCTTGTCAGCTAAATTGTTCGTTGCTATGTCGGAATGCCCTTTTATCCCTTTGAATCAAATTCACACCGTCAGTTTTTAGGTGTTTTTGAAATATTCGTATTTTTTCAATGATGGGGTTGTAATAGTTTTATCTTTTGTCCTCAAAGTATTCTAGAGATTTGAGAATGGCAAATAGTTCTGCTTTATTATTGGTACATTCTGGGCCTAATTTACACTTTACTAGTATAATCTGTACTTTACTACTGAACCCGGCGTGCGTTGCTACGCGCTTAGTAAAATTTAAAAAAAAACTCAGTACACCAATTATTGTAGTATTGTTTGATTTATTCTGTGTAATTTTTTAATATTTAAAAAAAAAAATTATTTTAATTGAAATTCTTTTTTAAAGAATTAAATTTTTTACTTTTATTAATTTTTATCAAGTGCTGATGGATGTACAATATTTTTATGTTTTTCCATCTGTTGCGTATACAAATAAATCAGATGGTGTCAAAGCGCGAGCAGGCCAAATATAACTGGCCATGAGAGAAGCATGGATTTTCCAAATTTAGTCAGCATTTTAACCATGTGGTCTCTCGTTCATATTTTTAATCTTCTGGTTCCTCTTTGTAATAAACAAAATGGGAATGACTCAGCTGTTAGGGGTTTTTATTAATTCACGATTTTTACATTTCGGTCCATAACTTGCCATTATGCATCCAATAAATATCCCAATAGTCCTATAATCTTCCCCTGAATATGAGGAAAAAACACCGCCACACATGGAGCATTATCTCTTACCGTTTCAAAGCCTATAAAGGACATATACTCATACATTGATTTATATATACATAGATTTATATATTTATACATACTACATATTACATCTTATACAATTTTGCTTTTAAAAATGAGACTGATTAGCACTGCCTACATATTCGCCATCCTTACTTCCGTCAGTATTATTATCATAGTCTGTGGGGTCAGTCAAGCAACTAAGTAAAGGTATCGAGAATAATATATTAAATTATGAATGTAATAGTAACTTTCAATAAAAAAATAAATAAATTTAAAAAAAAGTTTAGCATGCGTTTAATACACATATATAATCGTATATACATTCATGCATTTTAATTTCTCTTATACGGAGCTCTATTATATACGACGCCTACATAAATATTGCTGGTTATAGCAACCCACCCACCGTTATAAACGCATAATAAAGCCATTTCGCACCCTCAAAGTAGCAGGGGGGGGGGGAGAGAAAAGGGATAAGTTGGAAAAATGAAAGTGCGCAATCCGGCGCTAAATATATTATCTCCCTTTTTTATATTATTTTTTTTTTCGGGGCAGATCTTTTTAGGGTTGCGGAAAGTTAAATCTTTATTACAGTTTGACTAGACCATTAACCACGAGGAGGGCCTGTAATGGCGGGTCATGGCGGCTAAATTGTTCTGATAAAGGTTAATCATTTCTTTTGCCCCCTCCTTGATAACTTCTCACGAAACTTTTATTTACGTGAGCTCTATTTTCAACCGACTTCACAAAAGAAGAGGTTTTCAGTACGTCTGTTTTTGTGAGTGTTTGCTACGCGATTACTCCGCCAATTATGAATCGATTTTGATGATCCTTCTTTTTATGGGTAGAAGAAACTCAACTCAGAGGTGATACCATAAAAATTTTATCGAAATAAACTCAGCGTTTTAAGAAAAAAAAAAAGAAGAGTTAATTAGAAACCACTGTTATATGGAGCGCCTAATTGCAAAACTTAGCAAATCCACCGAAAATCGAAATTAAGTTTTATATACCGTTCGATCCAGCTCCTTTCCACACATAAGGCTGACTTGGTTTTAGGTTTAAAATTTAAGGAAAAGATGTTCAAATTTACAATTAAAAATCACGTACTGTTGCAAAAGAGAGTAAAACCATGCCACAGTACCAAAAGGGACTATCTCACAATATTGATGCCATATTATGCATATTATTTGTCAGATTTAGGAGACATAAACGAGGTGGAACAAACAAAATCAGCTGTTTAGAATAGTTACCTGTTATTGTGATCGTAATTACTATTGACTAGTCCATTTTTTAAATTATATTTCATTTTTTTGTTTGTTAAACTAAACTAATAAATATTTTTAAACATTATAAAAAACGTTTTTATATAGATATTTCTTTTGAATTTTAAAGTTACCTACTAAAAAACAGAGTCAATATAATATTTTGATACTACTGCGTTGTTTAATACTTTATTGTTTTAATTTTGTTCCTCAATACTCTAAAAAATAATCGCATTTAGGTATACAAATATTTTTTTAATGATGAATTGGTTCTAACCTTTTTCAAAGTTGTTTTACTAGTCTTAAAAAGTCTGTCTAGAAGTAAGATGAGGAATAATAATAACATGTTTAGGAAAATGTATATTATGATTACATTTTATTTTGGCATTTATTTTAATTCAAAGCAAATATGCATTAAGATGGAAGTTTTTGGATATCGCGCATGAATTTCAAAAGTGACACAACTCAAAACTTTATATTTTTGAGTTATAATCATATTTAAGTTTAATATTGTTTTATAAAATGTCACAAATGAATCGAACTAACTTCAAATCTCACCTGATAGATCTCTCTTGCGGTTGGGATCATAAGATTATTCAGGTACACTTTCGACATTTTATACAAAACTTTGCGAGTTTACATTCTTAATTGCATATTTTTGTGTTGTTTCACTTGTGTAATACATGTGCGTTATTTCGGTTCTTGTCCTGAAGAACAGTATTAGTCAAATTATCTTAAAAACGAGTTAGCTCTTTACCTTCTTAAGTTGGATTTTTAATATCTCCCTTATAAAAAAAAATGGTCAAGTTGTGCTTTTAAAATACATATTTTGGTGAAAATGGAATTTTATTTTTTCGGATATTAGGAAGTGATATGTTGGACAACGATCAAAAATGCCCTAGTAAAAAGTGTACAATTCTGACCTATCCACTTATTCTGACAGCCAGGAATAAGTCCTTTTTATCCTGTTGATACATTTTTTAAAAATTACAATACCTTTTTCTTAAGTGTACTAAAAGGGAAAGAAAATTTAAGTTATTTCTAAGATACTGAAAGTTTATTTATATTTGAATATCTTTTTTTTGTGTTGAGCCACAGAGGTCTTCCCCCACCAAAAAAAAACATTCCTTTTTATGAAAATATATATATTTTTTAATAACTTTCAATAAAATTAGTGTATTCAAAATTCCAAAATGTTGAACAGTCTTCCATCAATTTTAACCAGCATTTTTTTTTTTTTTTTTTTTTTTTTTTTTTTTTTTTTTTTTTTTTTTTTTTTTTTTTTTTTTTTTTTTTTTTAGTTTGTATAACAATTTTTATTTTATTTTAAAAAAGCAAATATATATTCGAATGACAGTTTTTGCTAATCCTTCCCTTGTTTGACATCATTAGACAGAAAAAAATTATTAATTTTTTAAAAAATTAAAATCCTATTTCTGAAGAACTTTAGGAATAATATGTCGACGACCGCGTTCTAAAAAAAATACTGCGGATGATTGTATAATTGTATAATTTAAATGTTTTTTTCTATTTTCCGACAAAAAAAAAAAAAAAAATATATATTTTTTCTTCATGCGGCACCATATAAGATTATTTTGTTTTTAAAACACTTTTCTTAACAATTTTATTTATATATAACGACTTCAAAATCGGAAACAATTTGAGAATAAAAATATAAAACCCTTTGTTTGTTGGGTTCCATGTTATTTTTTTTTTTTTAATTTTTGCATGAAATTTAGCAGAAATGAAATCCTGTACTGAGTTTTTTCTTTTTTCTTTAAATGATGTGAAATCATAGCTCTCCGCATAAGGCATTCTTTCCAACTTTACAGGAGACACATAAATTGATTTATTAATATTATTATTATTATCCAGATAAAGTAAATAGACGAAAAATGAGAAATTTACGCGTGGCTCTATTTTGCTGGTGTATCTTGGAAACAGCTTAGTTGTAGCGTGTGGGCAAAGGATCCTATTTGTGGCAAGTGAACAAAACTGGTTGTAGCAGTGTTGTCTTTGTTTTTTTTTCTTTCAAAATCTGGCCTCCGTATTGGAACCAGCGCCAAATTTTGGTTTAATTAATTTTGACCAAGAAGTGACTAATAGCATGAGGCAGCTGTACTTAGCTGTCGATATAAGAAGATATTGTTATCGTTAATGCTTGTCTACTGTTGTGCTTAGGCACGTTCGTGGTTTTATTTCCTACTTCCCAGAAATAGCTACGCATTGACACTTATCATTATTCATATTTCCTTTATGTATCATATTTCCTCCAACGAACTCCTAGCCAACAGCGTGAATCCAGGAAGAATAGTATTCCTCGTCGATTCCCGGGCAGCAATAATAGCTCTAAGCAGCAATACCACCACGGACTGCATTGAGACAATCGCAGAAAAATTGCAGAACTCATTTTGACTGGGTGGCTCGTCTTCTACAACGGGTACCCAGCCACGTGGGGCTCTGGTAACGAGTGTACTGACGCCAAGGCCAAGCAGGGAGCAGAGTCAGACCAGCCTATCGTGCGACCCACTTTAAAAAGAGCCAGAAATCTGATAGACGCCACGGTCAGTTAAAATTAAAATGACCCTGATGACACAAGCATTGGCAAAAAATGGGAGGAACTTGCCACGGTAGGACCGATCCCAACATCGAGAGAGCTGAAGCCGTTGCACGATTTCGACTAATCACAGGACACGACTACTTGCAAGTCCACTTGTATCGCATTGGTCTTGCTGACACTGACTTTTGTCCGTTATGTAATCTAGGATGCATGGACGGAAATATGAGGGTTTGACCTGCTCTTATCTACACAGAAGACGACATTATAAATGGATATTGGGAGGCTCGTCGTCAGATGGCTAAACTGCCACAGACGGGCGTTGGTTAAATAAATAAATATTTGCTTTATATCGTTAGCTACATATTTCCAAAGTTTTGTAAAATAGGCGAAAAGATACCTACTTTCCTATCCGGGGTGAATTTGCCCTCTTTTTAAATGTGTATTGAATTCAATACAACTTGCGACGCTATGTGGTAAAGTAGATATGCTTCAGAAATGGTATAAACTAACATTTGAAAAGTGGGAAAAGTCACCCCGGTTGACAGTTATCAGATTAGGAACAAAACCGATGGAAAGGTTTTATTGATGATACATCACAGATCCCCGTGTGTCGAACAATATTGTCGCATTCTCGCATTTTTGCTGCCAGCTCCGAAAATATTTCCCTGCCTCCTTTGTTATAATTCTTCCAAATATATAACCTCGACGGCTTCATATCCGCACCAGTACGTGATTACGAAAGCTCCCCTCCCGGCAATATCGTTAGGAGCATCACCTGAATTCCAAACGGATCGCATCTTCTTAAAATTAAAATAAAAAAGAAGAAGAAGTGGCCATAAATTGGGAGGTACAATATCTTCCCGCCCTCCCCCGAATTCGATGAATATTCTAGCTGCGTAGAGGAGGAGGTTCTATTCCACTGCTAGTATTATTGACTCGACTGCCCATTGTTGCCCATTTACTGATTCCTTTCAACTGCCCACGATCGAACAAACACTATTCTAGTCTCAACGTTATATGATCGATATCAGAATCGCTTCTGGCGTATTTGCTCAAATCAGTTTTAGTAAACTTGAACGCTGCTACCTCTAGAACTTTTTTTCCTATTTTTTTAAACTATTATTTCCGTCTGCTTAAATAGCGAATTTTTGGTTTCAAGAACGTTTGGATATTTTTTAAAAGTCGCTGTTAACTGACAAGTATTTTGCCCTTGTGTGAAGCTACTCTCAGTATCTTGTAGTACCATTAGAGTTAATGAATGGGATCATAAGGAATGGTTGATTGTAAGCGGTAATTTAGATACATTTTTAAGTATGCTTTATGTAGTAACTGCCTGTGTTCTCAATTAATGTATACAATATTGAAATTAATATAATATCATTTGGTCGAGCGAGTTGGAGCGAGGATCTCAGCGCGTTCGGTACTGAAGCCCTGCCAACGTTAGAACAGGTGCGCTAAAAAAGACGCAGAATTCAATGAATGCAGAGAGAATGCAATGAATTTACTAAAGCGGAAAATTACTCCACATCTTCCTTATTACTTCTCAATCAAAGTTCTTTCAATCAGTCAGCTGAATAGAGGAACAGAGCTGGTCAGTCAGTCCGAATGTATGTATTATAAATAAATAATATTTTTGGGTGTTTATTATTCTATTAAGCATTAAAAAAAATAGCAACTATTTTGTGGAACAACGACCGTCTGTCAGCGAAAAAAGAAATAAAAATTTTGCGCGCGCCATAGCCGTTGCAGACCCCAGGGTTGCAGAGGCATGCCCTAAGAAAAATTAAATTTTATGGGCGAGTAGCTCGTCAGATACCTTTCGTCAACATAAGAAAATCAAAAAGTTAGGATGCAATTAGAAAATGAATATTTACTAAAGACCCTGAGTCTTAGAAAAATGTGCTAAGAGTTAGTTTTGGGTCTAACGGACGTTGATATGTGTGGAGGAAACCAGGAGAAAAGCTAGCGAAAATAAAAATATACGCCTAACTATGAAACATTTTCTTTCTCCCGAAAGGGTGTATTCACTGTGAGCCACTGCAGCTCCTGAAAGGTTTGCCCTTGCAGCAAATGTTATATAACAAAAAACATTCTTCATTAATAGTCCAGTTTTTTTTTTTAATTATTTTTTTTAATCAGTGATGAAATGAGGGGTGTAGAGTGCATGGAATATGCGATAATTTTTGACTTCAAAGCTTCGATAGGAATAGTTAGAAGATAAACATACTAAAAGTCCCCGCAGCTGGGGGGTGAGCTAATGGTGGGGGGAGGGGAGAAGTTCAATTTTTTTTTTCCGATAATATCTCGAAAACGGGTGACTCTACAAAAATATATTTCAGATAAATAATAAAGCTAATTAAATTTCCTATAAAATTTATAATATAAAAATTTGTCGTAATTCTAACCTAATATTCTTTATTGACAATCAGTGATTTTCGGGAAAAAACAAATGTCACCTCACTTTTTGTCACATATACGTTTCTCGTATTTTAAGAAAATGTTTAACAAAAAGTGAGGTAAACATTTTTTTTTAATTTCTAAAATAATCGATTTTTAATAACGTATATCTCGAAAACCGTTGGAATTTCGACGAATATGTAAACAATTAATTTTATAGGAAATTTAATGAGCTTTAATTTTGATTTGTAGCATATTTTTTTAGAGTTCACCGTTTTCGAGATATAATCGAAATACACAACATTGGGACCTTCTACCTCCCTCCAGCCCTTAGCTCAGCCCCCAGGGGCAGGGAATTTTAGTATGTTTACCTTCTAACTATTCCTAGCAAAATTAGAGTTAGTCAAAATGTACATTTTTGAAGTTGAAAAAAAAAACACTAGGTGGACAGAACGACGTTTTAAGTTACAAAAAACAAACACAAAAAAAAAACTATAGAACCTCAGCCAAAAGACATATACAAGTCAAAATTGGGTTTATTAATATATTGGCGGGACGAAAATAGCGACTTGACAGTTGCTACAGTATTCAAATCAATAATAAAAAAAATTGATTCTTCAGTCGAATACGATATAAAGTAACAAACGACTAGGGGGTTGGACAATAAGCCAGGTAATTGCCGCCCCTTTTAGGGCGCTAGCTGAATATTAGGGTTATCACCCCTCCGAGGGGGGCCGGGCCGGGGGAATCAATGCAGTCCCCCCAAAACAAAGGCCTTCTCCCCCCTCCCTCTTCTTATCTCTTTAGCCTTGTCCACTCCTCTCTCTCTCTCATATATATTCATATATAGGATTATTTAATTTGTAGCAATTATTTAGAACTCAATGCAAGATACAATGATAAAGCAAATATATTTTGAAATATTTCGTTATTAATTTTGAAATTTAGCTCTCGCACCTTTTTCATGTCATCATTATCAGTAGGGATGTGAATTATATAGAATAAAAACTGAAAAATAAGAATAAGGCCTAGAGACCTTCTAGTGTAATATTTTTTTTTTGAGTGCTACTGATGAGTAGTTCTTTTCAAGTTTAGCATGTTATTGTAATCATAATCAAACCCCATTTACTAGATGAATATATTTTGTACAGTTGTAAATTTCAATAAATGAATACAAAAAAAAACAAAAACGGGTGATCGTTAAATCTTGTGAAAGGCCAAAAAAAAAACAAAAAAAAAACATGTTTTTTTAAAATTATTTGGATTTGTCTGTTGTCCTCACTTTTTTTTTTTATATTCATTTATTGAAATTTACAACTGTACAAAATATATTCATCTAGTAAATGGGTTGATTATGATTACAATAACATGCTAAACTTGAAAAGAACTACTCATCAGTAGCACTCAAAAAAAAAAATTCTAAACTAGAAGGTCTCTAGGCCATCTTCTTTTCAGTTTTTGAACCTAAACTTGAAGTTCTTATTTTATTTTTTTTTTTTTTTTGCCTTTAACGATCTCTCGTTTTTTTTTTTTTTTTTTTTTTTTTTTTATATGTTTTTCGCATCAAATTTTTTATTTTACATGGAAAATGTATTAGTAGTAAGAAAAAAAAATGGCGTTGATATATCAGTAAACAACAAAGTTATAAGGCATAAATGTTTGGTTTTGGCCATTTAAAAAAAAAAAGTATCATTAAAAAAACCCGTAAGACTTTGTATATAGGTAAGTGACCTTAAATAGGTTCAAAATGAACCTCCCTACCCGAGATACCTCTTTGGCCAACGATCTTCCGAACACCCAATATATGCAAATATTTTGAGTAAAATATGCAACTATCTACATTCTTTAGAAATATAAAATATCTAGCGACCCCCCGTCGCGGCCTTACCCGCTCATAAGTAAAGAACTTAGATAATTTTAAGTTCTATTTTTCTATTGATAAAAGTTTTGTACTGAAGTATGGAAATAATATGCGTTATTTCCACAATGATATTTTGATGCAGAGCAATAATTTTTACCTTATTAAAAGTAAAATCATAATTAGACATCCAATTTTTAATTTTAATCTATAAGTTGGTAATAATGATGGATAGAGACTATTAAGAAAGTACTGTAGACTGCATCTCTGTTTACAGCAAAAGGCCCATGAATTATATTTTTACACAAAATAAGAAAAAAAAATAATTTTACTGATTTCATCTGGTTGGATTATAAATTCTAACTATATGGATGTATGGTAAACCTCATTTCTGCCACTCAACACTGTAAATTTAGATTATTATTATTGTAAACTTTACTATTTTAAACCTTCATAGAACTATAAAGATGACGTAGTTAAAATTTGATAACAGATAGGTTATATATGTTTATACCATTGCCAAGTCTGTTGCAGAGTACCACTTATTAGTCGATTTTTAAACTTCACTGGGAACCACACGTCGATACCACGCATTTATAGATTTTTAATAACAATATAATTGAAATTGAAGAAATTATACTATCCAGTTTAGCTCTATATAACATCATACCTTTCTAACCTCTCTTGAATGGCACTCGCCACCTATTGGTCGATTTTCAAACTCCAATGTACACCACATATTTATCGCATTATTAGTAACAATTTATTTGAAAATAAATAAATTTTATTATTGCTAAACCTTCCTTGAACCAAGAAGATGATCCAGTTAAATATTGGTACAGATTGGTTCAATAGTTTTTGCGGTTAGTGATCACAAATGAAAAATGGTTTGTCATTTTATATAATAGTATAGACTTGTGCGAAATTGTATTTGTTTTTGATAAAAATCTTGTATTGTAGCATACGATTGAGCATTATTACTTCAATATTTTCACGCATTGCTGTAATTTTTAACTTGGTTAAAATTGCACAGAGTGGTTGAAGAATATATAAAAACATAATTGGACATCTAATTTTTAATTTCTATGTATGAGTCGATAATCCAGAAGGACAGAGACTGTTATGAAACTCTTGCGGATTATTAAATCCATCGCATTATCAGTGCTAACAACTAAAGGCCTATGATTCATATTTTTTCTCACCACATCAAATAGCAAATGAACGACATTTTGATTTGGTAATAATTTTTATTTGAGAGAAATAATTTTATTGATATCATCTGGTTGAATTTTAATTTCTAACCATAAAAGTACTCGGCAGTTTAGCGAACCTCGTTTCTGCCACTCAACATTGAGAAATTTTTATTATTGCCTAAACCTTCCTATAACTATGAAGAGACAAAAGAAAAACGGCTTGTCCTTTTATATAATAGTTTAGAAGTATAGATTGCTATACATACTTATGCATAAGTACAAACTGGAGTTTTAGTAACTAATAGTGTTGAAAAGGGAAACAATCGGAAGGAGACTATTAAAAACATAAGGACAAGGCGAATATTAAAATAGAAAAAAAATGTATCAAATTTATGTAAGAGTTTGAAAGATTCAAACTAAAGTACAACATAAAATGGTTATCGAAACCAGACTTTTCTGATCTAGTGGCAGTTTAAGCTACAACAGTTTTTTTTTTTTTTCAAATTTCCCTTTGTTTTATTTTTGCTTTTCTGTTTTTATGTGCTGTTTCACATAGATTTTTTATAGTTTAGGAGTATACAAATAAACAGTAAACGGGTGATATATCTTGGTGGGCACTGCGCGAGAGACAGGGTAATAGAATGATGGTAGGAAGAAGGAAAATAAGGAAAGTGAAGTAATATTCCAAGTATTTGCGAGAACGAGAAATTAATCTGATTAATCAATTCCAAGAGAAGCAGGTGTGAAGGCGGAAGTTCGTGCTGAGAGGGAACCAGCAACTGGACAAAAACGATTTAAATCATGCGGCAGAAAAAAAAAAGAATAGGTGGTGTTTTCATAGCTATTTTTCAGTTTTTATTTATTTATTTTTTTTTGTCTGCCCAAAAACATAAAAAAATTCTAATGTCAAATATTGATATGCCAGATATTAAGATAAATATGCAGTCACAGTTTGAAACAAGTAAAAATAAGTATTTATGGCAAAATTAAAATAACTCAAATTGATTCCAAAATGCCTCAAAACATATACATTTTGATGATATTAGATGTTTTAGTTGGCTAGGAGAAATATGCAAATGCATATTGTATTTCACATCCCTAATCATCATTATACCGTAAGTTGGGATAACTTTGGGACTGTAGTTTGTAGGGATTCCGTGGTGAATACACTGTGTTGGATAAATCTGCAAACACGTGCTTTGTGAAGGCCTGTACTAACAAAGTGTGTCTACCACGGAATCCCCACAAACTAAAATTTATTTGCAAAGTTACGGTAAAATTTACTTAATCTTACGGTTATAATTTATTTTCGATATATATATCGAACCCAAGCTACACCAAATCGACCAGACCTGCAACTCTACAACATCTATTTCGACGCTTTACTTCGAATTTCCATTTATCGATAGCTCTCTTCTATAACCACACATGTAAACGTCTACAGTTTCAACTTGGATTGTATTGTTTAGTGAGTTATATTTATATTCAATCTTTTCTAACGTATGAAGGTGAAACAGAAGTTAACAACATGAGTTTCAACATGGATTTACTGTTTTGTATATTTATATTTTCTTATCACCTCTGCCCTTATGTGAGAAATTTATCATAATCACAAGTTAACGTTCAGCATTGATTTAGTGTTTTCTATTTTGATATTTTCTTAGTTCCACTTCGTTTTTTCTTATTTCTCACTTGAATATGAGAAGGTATAACAGAAGTTGATATTAGTTTGAACATGGATTTAGAGCTTGTATGTAAAAGAAGGAGAATAACCTTGCCCTGGAAAAGTGGCGACTTAAACATTAAAAGAAATTGGAACAATCGATTAAAAGGTATTCTGGGCGCGTGAAGGGATGAAGCATAGATTCGATATAGGTACCTTGTTTCCTTTTAATAATCACTGTTTTTGTAAGTTTAATGGATTTTCTTTCGGGTGAGTTTTGAAAACTTTTAATTTTAGTCGGTCTAAGAATCAAAAAATCTAACTGCAATAATTTATCAAGAACCATTGCGATGTCTTCTCACCATTTTTTTCTTTCAGGCTCCTAATTTTACAAAATATGAAGCTCAGTTTTTGAACTGACTTGGGAACTTTAATTTTTCTAAAAATTGAGAAGTAGTAGTAGGCAAGTAAATGAAGATAATCCCTCAGTCTAGTTAATGGATTATAAACAATGGCTATTAATGTTGTTGTTTTAACGAAGATTAGTTTAGTTTGTGTCACATTATCTATGAGTAATAACCACTGAAATTCACCATGTCAAAACAAGATTTTCGTCTTGAATTTAGTGAATTCGAACGTGGTTGAAGTGCGCGTAAAATCAATGTTGTTTGTGTTGAAGGAAACGTCAGTGAATGTACAGTGCAGCGATGGTTCCAGAAACTTTGTATTAGAGATTTTGATCTCGAAGACAAAGAAGTTCGCGGTAGGACTTATGTTGTTGATCTCGACCACCTGAGGGCTTTGGTAGAACAAAACCCTTGCAAAACTACTCGGAATATTGGAAGAGAAGTTAGTGTCGACCACTCTACTTTATAAACCACACAAAATTATAATAAAATTTTTTGTCACATATAATAACCTGCATTATTTTTGTACCATCCGAATAAAAACAATATATTTTGGTGTCTCGATGGCCGACCGTGTTCCGGCGAGGAACATAGGTCAAAAAAGATGAAACTCCTTGAAGGAGACCTGATAAGGGAAGTGGTAGCTCCCAAAAGTGTCAGAGTGAAAGCGAGAAATGCGATGGCTATCTTAGAATTATTACGGTTTTTTGGGGTTGTTTTTTTTCTGGCTAACCCATTATGTGAACGTATTGGATAACAGAGTAAACTGAACTGAAGTTATGCCCTTTACTGCATAACGTTTCTTTTATGCGATAATATATAATAATTATAGCACAATATAATCTCATAAAAAAAAATAATGCTTCATTTTTCAAATTAAAATATTGCAGATTATTTAATATTAATTTTTTAAAACACAATACACATATATCAACTCCAGTCCAAGTAGGGAAAGTGGGAGAGATTTGACATTGGGGCACAATTGACAGTTTCTTTTGAGCTCTATTTTTTTAAGTATTTGCGGGATTTTCGGTGGATATTATGAAGGCTTCAAACATCTGTTGCCATTGCTTGTACAATTTCCAACAGAAATTAAAAAAAAAAAAAAAAAAAAACTTATATAAATGTATTACTTATAAAAATAAAAAACTCAGTTTCTCCCTGATTGAGAAAAACTATAGATCATGGATATGTCTATCAATAATCTACCTCTTTTACCAATTTAAATTTTAGAATTAAAAAGATCAAATTACTTAAATTAATAATAAAATTCAATTTACAATCTATGATTATTCGAATTAAAGTTTCTGGAAAGGAAACTGTCATCGAATTTTTGATCCGAGCTTCACTAAGGGTGACGAAAAAGCACCAACATTTATAAAATGTAGGCAAAAAGTGACTTTTTTTATTCAAACCAATATAGCTCCTCCTAAATGCTAGCGGCTACAGTTAACTTATATGAGTTGTGAAAAAAGTTTTAACACATGAAATATGGTAATAGTGGCAGGTAATCCTACGGCTTTCTAACCTGCTTCAGCCACAATGGTTAGGTCGATATTTACACGACTATTAAAAAAAAAAAAAATTAAAAAAATACAAACCCTTACAAGTCGGATTCGAAACTGAACTGACTATTAAGACCGAAACATTCGGCTTCTAATACCTAGCGAAAAACTAGGAAATTGAAATTTTTGTTTTGACAGATCCGCAGCATTTCTAACATTGTAAATTATACAAATGGACACATCTTTTAATTTATTTTGATCTTAAACTGCAAAATTTTGATTCGACTCGAAAATCCTTCTTATTTTATTGGATTATTTTTTTTAATAATGTCTGAACTCTCAGTTTCAAGTTAAATACATATGTTTTTGTCGTTTGTTTTTTTTGCACTATTGAAATGTAAATATCTACTTTCCAACCAAATGAATAATAATCGAATATAGTACTCACCTATTTAAAGTGTAGGTATGATAAGTTAACAGGAGTGATTTTATGTGCATGTGTACAGCAATTTCCCGAATGTTCATTGGGAAGAAAATTTTGACTTCGAACATTCGATAGTCCAGCCAGCTGTTGTTATAACTAAGGTTTTGAAATTATATTCAAAACAAATTTTCTTATAATCATTTTATCGAAATGAATAAAATCAAATAAGAAAATTATTTATGGTTAAAAATTAACGAAATGTTAGCATAACCTTCTTGTCGAGCAAAAAGATGTTATCTTTCTATCCCGAAATTAATACATATTACTGATTTATCTCAAATGATGTTAGAAAAATAGATAATAAGTCCAATTTAATAAACTTTTGATAAAAGAAAGAAGTTGAAATTAATATTAGACCCAGAGTGGGTAACGAGTACAAGTGAAGGCGAGCTCTGTAGGCAGTTAGCGGCAGGAAGGGAGCCTTATCTCAATGCCACCGCGATAATTCATATTAACTCTGCTTTTAATTTATATACACATTTATTTGGAAGATGACATGATAATTTAAATCAGTTAACCGGCTGTGTGGACATTAGCAGCAATCGGATAAGCTGTTCCAAAATGCTTTGTCATTCTCAATGTTAGTGAGGGTACTTTAATAATTATTATCAGGATTTTGCCCCATACATCACATCAATTCCTTAATGTGTAAAAAATATATATTTCTTACATACATTTAATTATTATGTCCCATTGAACAGATCAGCTACCTAGGACTCCATTTGGACAATTGTTTTGGTATTCACAAACAAGACTAAAACTAGAAGAAACTGCTCGTCATTATAGACTATTCCAAAATTTGCTGAAAAAAACGTTCAAATTGTATTTACATGACGGTAATCAGACATATTTCGCCATACGGATTTCAGCTTTGGGGCTCCTATAAAATCTGTTATCCAATCCTTACAAACCAAATTCCTTCGTTTGTTTATTGTTTATTTCGTTTAACATCACTTTATGCTGCTATGGCTAATCGGACGATGCTACGGTGGGAGTCCTAAATTTTGCCTATCCAGGTATAATTAGGATAGGGATCTTTAACGAGTACCTGACATCGCACAGGCTTGGGGCCCCCATTTTACAAGGACGGCATAGCTAAGGATTTTTTACTCCCTTTAAAAAATCCTAAGGTCATCTGCCGGGCTGCGAACCCGCGATCTTGGGTTTAGTAGGTTGCTATGCTAACCACTACACCACAGGTGACCCCTTCAAATTCCTTCTTAAAATACTCAATGCTCCTCATTATGTCACAAATTATCCACACTGAGATCTCAATGTCCCATGTGTTTATGAATTGACCCAAACCAGATTCCTATTATTTCATAGGATTAAATCAAATTCCAATTTGATTACCGTTAACCATCCGAGGTGTCTGAAAAGAAGATGGCCTATTGACCTGCTAATGTAGAACATTTATCACGAGGCTACTAGTTACCAGTAGTTCAAATACATGATATATTTATATGTCGTCATAAACGTTTTCCGCACATTTACTTGATGTATACATTGTATACAGGTGTAAATATCAATACATTTTTTTTTTTTTTTAAACATTCATTTATAATTTAAAAACGAAAAAACGGTCAAGTAAGTATTTACATCAATATATATATATATATATACAGAGGTATTTAAAAGTTTCCAGTTACTCAATTTTTAAAATATTTAGCCGCTATTAACACCGATAGAAGTGAGACTGTATGAGATATTCCTTGTTATAAAGACACCTCTGTCAACATACCTATAGCTGACCTGAATGCAATCTCTTATCTACAGTTCAGATATTTATAAGTTTCAGTTTCCGGCCACCTTTAGTTGTGGCTGTTTGCAGAGGATTAAATAAGAGCTAAACTAATTCAGTTTATGCTTGGGACTGTGGCCATCGATATGAATCCCCTCTCTCTTTGAGGAAGGTAATGCTCCCAAGACATTTCTCGTAGTTAGCATTAAATGACTTGCTACGTGAAATTCGTGGCGGTCATAGCCTAGAGGGTCGATTAAGGAAACGAAGGCCAAAGAAATCCTCAAAAAATACGGATTGAGCATTTGAAAGTGAATCCTGCGAAACTTGCGGGTGAAATCTTTGATAAATTTACTACAATATGGGCGAATTAAAATTGCTCCGGTTGTATTTTTGAGCACGATAAAGACCAAAAACACATATCAGGTGTGTGGCTCCAGTCAAAAAAAAAAAAAAAAAAAACGTTTTGAAGTGGCCTCATGTAACTAATGAACAATGGTTTCCTTGATACAGCGACAGGCTACCCATATCTCGATTGCTTGTTCGTAATAAACGTACGTTTAAATATTTAGGTTCAATAGCTGCGACAAATCGTTCTAGATCCACAGATTATGGTAACTTAGGGCAACTGGGACCAATACATCTTTCCCTATAAGAGTGATGCTGTTTAACATTCTATAAAACCACTTCACGAAACCAGAGTAAGATCATCACTTCTGCGCCTAGGGACCTTTTAGTGCAGAGCTATTATTGAATTACTTCGAATAGTTCGTTGATTTACAAGTTATTGTAATCATTTCTCACTCATTTACTAAATGTATATATTTTAAACAGTTGAAAATATTAATACTTAAAATAAATTTTTATACAGGGTGTTCGGTAGATCGTTTGCCAAAGAGGTAGGGAGGTTCGTTTTGAACCTATCTAAGGTCACTTACCTATATACAAAGTCTTACGGTTTTTTTTTTATGAATTTTTTTGAAAAAATAGCCAAAACCAAACATTTATGGCTTATAACTTCGTTGATTACTGATACGAGTATATCAACGCCATTTTTTTTTTTTTTTTTTTTTTTTTTTTTTTTTTTTTTTTTTTTTTTTTTTTTTTTTTTTTTTTTTTTTTTTTTTTTTTTTTTTGTAATTATTAATACATTGTCCATGTAAAATAAAAAAAAAAATATGCAAAAACAAAATAAAGAAAAAAAAACGGGAGATCGTTAATTATTGTAAAAAAAAAATTAAGAACTTCAAGTTTAGGTCTAGTTTTATAATAATTTGGATTTGGCTGTTGCGCTTACTTTTATGTTTTTTGTTTTAACCTAAACTTGAAGTTCTTAATTTTTTTTTTTTTTTTTTTTTTTTTTTTCCTTTAACAAGATTTAACGATCTCCCGTTTTTTTTTATTATTTGTTTTTTATTTATTATACCTTTTTTATTTTACATGGACAATGTATTAGTAATTACTGCAAAAAAAAAAAAAAAAAAACATTTCGTTGATACGAGTATATCAGTAAACAACGAAGTTATAAGGCATAAACATTTGGTTTTGACCATTTAAAAAAAAAAAATCATTAAAAAAAACCCGTAAGACTTTGAATATAGGTAAGTGACCTTAAATAGTTTCAAAATGAACCTCCCTACCCGAGATACCTTTTTGACCAACGATCTTCCGAACACCATTTATATTCATTTTTTTTAGCTATTTATTGAAATTTACAACTGTATATAATTCAAAATAAATTATGATAATTCTAAAAATGACATGTCAATTGCTTGTAAAGTACTACCCATTGATAGCACAAGGCCATCTTCTTTTCAGACGCCACGGAGGGTTATTTGAAATATGATGTGAAGCAATTTGTGATGCTTTTTGGATTTAAATGGTTATGGAGTTTGTTATGAAAGGATAGGTTTGGGATAAATAAACTACATTTGGTACGTTAAGGTCTTTGTGGAAAAGTTTGTATTTGATAAAGTAAGGAGTATTGAGGATTTTTCGAAGGATTTTGTATTGTAAGGATGGGATACCAGACGAATTGGATGGTTTAGTGTAACCACAAAGCTCATTTCCGTATTTCCAAATAGGTCTAATTACTATCATGTAAGTGACTCTATAATAATTAAACGGAAGTTTTGAACGCTTGTCTAGTAAAATTTTAAGGATAAGAAGTGCAATAGAGCAAGAAGAAATATAGCAGGATTGCTAGGGCAATGAGGCTGCTAGATACTGCTAAGGCTTAGCAGTGAAGGTACTAAATGGACTAGGAGCAACAGGTGTTCGCCTTCAGCCCTCTGGGGTCTATCTTCTCAGCTTCGTTAACACCGCGCTTCCGATCCGGAACTTAGATTTCACGCTTAAATGGAGCTTGAATCCTATAAAATGGCCAATATAATATATTCTAGTAAAGTTTATTTAGATTCCTAATACTTATAAATATATTATTCTATGCTTAAAAATAATCTTGAATATATGTTTGAATGAATGACGAATATAATTTTAATCTGCGGAGATGCACTTGGAAGAAGACATATCTTATAAAAATTAATTTTTGATAAACATCGTCTATGCCTAGGATATAGACGCCAACTATATCCTACGAAGATTGAAAGAGTGTTAATAAAGATCCTAGAAGAGGTAAAAGAAGTCTAATAAATAAATTTAAAAAAACAAAAAAAAAAACAGCATTCATGTACTTCACTTTGCTTTTTGAACTTTAGGGGGTAACTTGGAACCAATTTTATAAATTACATCTAGGTCTCTTGTCATCGAAAATTCACAATCACTTCAATAAGTTGCAGCACTATATAAAATATAAAATCCTCGCTTCCACCGAAATTTTGTAGTTGGTTTGAGATAAAATTATAAATTTTACGACTTCATTGATTTTTGAGGACAGCTTAATTCAGTATTATAGTGAGAGAAAAAATCCATAGAACCAAAAACACAAAAATAAATAAACCTCAAATGTAGATTATTGAGTGCATAACATATGCAGGTACATAAATGTTAGCACTACTTGTGGCGCTACAGGAAACTTCAGAAGAATAAAAATTAAATAATTAGAGAGTTCCAAATTTCTTATTAAAATAAAATTTCTAATAAAATTGTTAAAACAATTTCTAGGAGATATAGAGCAAAAATGCTTACATTGTGTTGGAAAAAGAATGTCAGATGGAAGTTTATCTAGGGAAATGTATGAATGGAAAACAGATGGAGGAAAAAGGTGAGACTGAACAAAAAATACTTGGAATAAAAACACTGAATATACGATAGAGTGGTTTAAGGTAGGGATCGCCGTTGGATAGAAAAAATTGAATAAGTAGCTATGAGATATTAAATATGGAAACCTTCGTTGTTTAAGAAATATAATAAATTGCGAACTTAAAAATAACATAATTAGCAGCAATTGGTCATGATTTAATCGTATACGCCAATAAAAGAAGACCCGCGGTAAAGAAAGTTCTGAATCACATTGTTCAAAAGTCTCAGTATTTTATTTTTTATTTTGAAGAGAAAAGATTTGCCCAGTCGGGATTCGAACCCGAGTCTCCACTTTTCTAGCGTGGTGCCTTATCCACTAGGCTACCGAGCTCGTATCCGAACCAGGGAAATCTTTTCTCTTCACTGATCCATACCCCCGGGCACTCGCAGTTGTACATCGCAACTGCGAGTGCCCGGGGGTATGGATCAGTGAAGAGAAAAGATTTCCCTGGTTCGGATACGAGCTCGGTAGCCTAGTGGATAAGGCACCACGCTAGAAAAGTGGAGACTCGGGTTCGAATCCCGACTGGGCAAATCTTTTCTCTTCAAAATAAAAAATATATTAATCAACAACAATTAATTATCTCAGTATTTTAGTTCGGCACTCGCTCTGTGATTGTCTTAGCCTGATATCCTGTATATTTCCTATATATTTATTTCCTAATAGATTTGGAACAATATAATGTTTTCCCCTAACAATACTATTATATAAAAGGAATAACTATTTTTCGTTTGTGATCACTAATCAAAACTACTGAACCAATCTCTACCAAATGATGACTACATCATTTTCATAGTTTTTTTATCGATAAACAAATAAAACTTCTATTATACTATTTATTATTTATATTATTATTATTTATATTACTATTTATTATATTATTTATTATTTATAATTATCTAAGTTCTTTACTTTTGAGAGGGGGCGAAGCCGCGACGGGGGATGCTAGTGGTATTTAATACTTAGGTACTCTTATGCTCGAACTTCGATCTCAGGTAGGCAAAAATGGACTATCATCTTTTTTTCCATAGACTGTTCAATAGCTCAGATATTTATCAATACCGGGTCAGGAAGTAAATCATATGGTAATATATAAAATGATAAGGATGTCAAAATTATACCTATTATCATTATACATGCAAATATATAATATATAAAATTATATTATGTACAATGTAATGTATGTATTATCATTACCCCTATTGTTTATTGATAGTGTTAACAGTAACATATCTATAAAAAAATAAAATTTGTTATACCTATTGAATTTATACGTTTATAATCATAATTATCATTACTAGAATCAAAATGAATTTTTTTTTTCGCAAGACCTGCCCGCCTGTGTACATTGACAGCCAACCTTTACATCAAACTGAAAAAGTGACATACTTAGGACTTACGCTTGGTAGAGACTGACATGGGGCCCACATGTGAAGACAAAAAACAGACATTACAGTTAAAACTGCGGCTTCTATACTCAATACTTCACAGACGCTCAAAACTACCTTTACAATAGAACCTTAACATTTACAGTTACTTGTTAAAACCCATCTGGAAGTATGCATCCCAAATTTATGGACCCGCCAAAAGAACTCTATACAGAAAATACAAACATTTCAATCCAAATTCCTGACTGATAACAGACTCCCCTCCTTATGTGTCAAACGATACGCTACATACAGACTTGCGTATTCCGACAGTTAAGACCCATATTCATAAACATTGTCGATATTTTCATGAAAAACTACGTGAACACTCTAGCCATACATAATATGGCAACAGTACAAATTCCTGACATAACTCAACGGAGGCTGAAAAGGAAGTGGATGAGGAATCTCCTAGTCTAATCCCTAATAATTTATTATCATCACCTGGAGATTGTACCAATGGGTCCTGACTCCCTCATGTCTGTTACTTTAATGCAACTTCACATTCATTGGTTGTCCAATATGTACAGTTGTAAATAAAATTATTATGTTAAAAAAAAAAAAAAATATATTTTACAGTATATTGTGCTAAGTCCTTAAAATGAGTTAAATTGACTAAAACTAAGAGTGAGGAAAGTTCAGCTCTAGCCCGCTCAGCCTACCGTAGCAGAACTGCAAGACAGCCATTTCGTAAAACGTTCCGATACCATCCCTGGCTGTTGAGATATATATCCACAATAAATAAAGTATTTTGGAGCATTGTAAAGTTTGGAGGAGGTTTGGGGGAACTGTGCTTGAGAACAAAGTAGGGAGCACTTAGGACCAATAAAGACCCGGCTCGATCTTTAAGCCTCCCCCCATTAAGGTTCCCCTCGGGGGGGGGGGGGGGGGAATGCCTAAAGTTTTTACTGGCAATTTAGCGACACAACCAGGACAAACCAACCCTTTAGTACCTGTACCTTATGCCACTGCCTTCTGGAATGGATGTTATCCTGCTCCTTTGTCTGTAACGGTATTTGACTGAAAAAAACCGTTACTTGTCAGATCTGCCTCAAGAATTTCACCTCAACACAGGCGCTGTCACTATAAATCGAATATCCAAGTTTTAGTTATTTTTTTCATCATAACTAAATGTCATATGTATTTTTATTTTTTATTTTTATTGTGAAATATCCAACAAAGAACCAACCAGATATATTTAACTTCTAACGCGTCCCAATTCCACTTCTAATATTTAACTTCTAACGCGTCCCAATTCCACTTCTAATATTTAACTTCTAACGCGTCCCAATTCCACTTCTAATATTTAACTTCTAACGCGTCCCAATTCCACTTCTAATATTTAACTTCTAACGCGTCCCAATTCCACTTCTAATATTTAACTTATCACGCGTCCCAATTCCACTTCTAATATTTAACTTCTAACGCGTCCCAATTCCACTTCTAATATTTAACTTCTAACGCGTCCCAATTCCACTTCTAATATTTAACTTCTAACGCGTCCCAATTCCACTTCTAATATTTAACTTCTAACGCGTCCCAATTCCATTTCTAATATTTAACTTATCACGCGTCCCAATTCCACTTCTAATATTTAACTTCTAACGCGTCCCAATTCCACTTCTAATATTTAACTTCTAACGCGTCCCAATTCCACAAACGAACAAAATACAATACTTAGGATTTACATTCGATAGGAGAATGACATGGAGCCAACATATTAAGAAGAAACGGATTTCATTAAATATGAGACTAAAATTGATATATTCACTTTTCGGGAAAAAATCAAAATTTCATATAAGACTAGAATTAATGACCTACACACATTTACTAAGACCTTTATGGACCTGCGCATCTCTAATTTGTGGAACTGCTAAACAGACAAAACATAAAAAGATTTCAGACTTATAACACAAGCACCTTGGTACCTTAACAATAAAACTATACCCACTGACCTACAAATACCAATAGTCATTGAACACATACGGACAAACTACAGACTGTTTCATAAAAATTAAAGGGACACCCAAATTAACTCATCAATAGTATGGCCACATCTCTCATGCCGGAGAAATGTTAATAGTCGGTTTGAGATAAAGTTAGGCGTCTTACATGTAAGGGGCATAGCTGTCGCAGTCTTAGCTGTAATTTTTGCCTTTTGTCTTGAGATGTGGGCCACACGTCAATCAAGCTAAAACCTTATACTTTAAATATAAATCTTATTTTTCAACTGTTTTAATATAACACATCAATAAAATCACTTGATTAAAAAGAGTAAAGTGGTGGCTCGAAGATTAATCAACTGTAATAATTATTTATATTAATTTCGGAGCTTTTTCATTTTTTTTCATTTTACACTGTGAATACAGAACGCTACATCCCAATCATCCCACAACCTACATTAAAATACTTTTTTTTTTTTATTTGGCCCAAGACTCCCATTGAAGTCCCTATACTAGAATGAAATTTCACAGGAGAATCAAAAAACTGAATTGAAATTTATTCAACCAACATTACACATAATAAGTAATATTTATATGAAATTTTGGTTTGGCCTAATGTTAGTTCTTACCAAAATCTTGTCAACACATATCTTTTGATATTATTTTGATATGAATATGTCTTTTGGCTGTGGTCAATACTTTTTTGGTGCAACGTTTTGTTCACCCTCAACAAACGTAACATTTTGACACGCTCTAGATCTGTTGGTAAAGCAAGGATCGAAAATTTGCAGTTTCTTTATCAGAAATTTGTCAGGGAGTATTTTTTGTTTAACATTTGTTGCTAGGACCTTTTGGATCTATATTGGTTTGCACGAAAAAAGTCACTTAACTTTTTTTTTTAATTGATTTGTTACAATCAATCTACTCCCACACGGACTAGAGGAAGACTACAATTCAATCGATGTTCCTAGCGATGAATTAAGCTTTTAGGAGCACTTCTGACCCATTTTCCTTATTTCAACGAATTTATGAGTTACGTCATTTAATGAGAGATTTGTTTTCATTCTAAAGCCAAGTTTGAATATAAAAATAAATTTATTGAGAAAAACATTTATAATCTTCAATTTATAGCTCTAACAATTCTTCTCGTATCCAGTCCTTCGTAAAATCCTCAATATCACAAATAAACTGATTCATAAAGATGTAAATGTATGCTGCAGAATTGGCCCATACAAGATACCTATCCTTCTATGATAAGCTCCTTACACACTCAAATCCATTAGTCAACTTACCTTCAACTCGTCCCCGATTACTATCCGAGGCGTACGAAAAGAAGATGGCCTTATAGTAATAGTAATCTAATATTAAACATTTATAGAAATGCTACTAATGAGTAGTTCTTTACAAGGTATTGATATGCCATTGTAATAATTTTACCGCATATATTGTATGCAGTTTTGAATATCAATAAATATTTTGGTTACTCTTTCGCATCGGACTCCTACATTGCGAAGTATAAAATTCCTTCTCTATCCTGTAACTTCACTGCCGAATGTTATGAGATTTGCGCGGCGCTATATTACACAATGCAGTGTAGGGAAGAAATCTCGTAATATACACGGATTCCTTCTCTGTTCTAATGGCACTAAAAAAACATTCACTAAAGATCGTCTAGTACAGAAAGTACAAGTATATGCATCAATGGTGAAGAACTTGAATAAGAAAGTATTACTAGTTTGGATTCCGTCACACGTGGGGATCAAGGGCAACGAAACAGCATGTCTAGCTACCAAGGAAGCAGCATTATCATCTATTGATGTTACAAATCTTTACACCTCATCTGACATTTGCCAATTTTTAAAATCTTTGTCAGATGAGGAAAAACAAAATAAACTGAAAGCCATTAAAAATGATACAAACATATGAAAAAGTTCCAACCGTAGCAACAGAAGGGAGGAATTTGTTATAGCTAGACTCAGAATAGGCCATACTTGACTTACCCACGATTGCTTTATACCTGGGGACAGTCCACTGAAGTGCGAAACATTCATTAACATACAATTAACAATTAAACACACAGTTATTTGTATATGATACCAATTACTATATTTGAATAGTTATTTTCATTCTTATTAAGGAACCTCCCTGCTGTAATTGGTGGTTAAAAAGTATATTTATTTATTTATTTGAGAGATTATTGAGCGTAAAATCTAAGGGTCATCAATGCTCGTCTGTTCTTGATAGAAAGATATTTATATTTTTTAATATAGCTTTTATCTATAAAGGAGAGCTATCACTTTTTCAATTTCGTTTCCCCAGCGCCTTTGATATGCCTCGAGGTATTACTGATTCACTAAACCTTTTGGTGTAGTAAGGGCACTCGGTAAACATATGCTATATTGAAAAACCATTGCTACACATTTCACATTTGGGAGGAGCCTCTCTGGTTATAAGGTGAAGGTGTGTAGTTCTCGAATGGCCAATTCTTAATCGCGTTAACATCACTTCTTCTCTGTGATTAGTACGACAGGAACTGCTCCATTGTTTTACGTCCTTCTTTATTACCTCGCGTTTACTTAGAGAGCAGTGATACCACAATGTCTGCCATTCTTGGGATATTGTCTCTCTAAGTGGGCGTGCGAGTTCTGATGCCATTAAAAAGGTTCTGCCAGGTCCTGGTACGGCTAGAGCTTTTTTGCTGCTTTATCAGCCATATCGTTACCTCTTATACCGATATGACTTGGTGACCAAATGAAGTAAACCGATTTTCCTCCTTCATATAGTTTCTTGACCAGATCCAGAATGTAATGTATAAATTATTCAATAAAATCTGAAAAAGTGGGCTAAAACTAGAAATAAAGACATATAGACTGGAAAAGGCCACTAAAGACCCTCGATGTTGAGTTTCCAAACGAAATTTAATCTAGTCTCAATGAATATATAAATAAAAAAAAAAGAAAAAAAGAAATGGAAATTAGAGATCCGAATAAGTTACATTGGTCTCCTGATATTTTGAGACTCATTTGATTGTTAGGATTTATATTCCTGGAAAGCCCGACATATTATTGACCGTGAAAGTTAAACATTCAGTCCAAAGATCCACCACAACGTTTTTTTAAGTCTGGCCTTGCTTTTTTCTTATTGTTATAAAAAAAAGAAAATTTAATTAGAAACTGTTATCGTTTTTATTGATATAGTAGAAACAGAAATAAATAAAGAATTGTTGTCTCAATGATATTTCCACGTAAAGCTTTGATTTTAATCTGGTACCATTGGGTTGAAGGACACGTAAAAACATAATTGAACATCCAATTTCTAATTTTAATGTATAACTTGGTAATCCAGGTGGAGTTACTTAGACTTATACCTAGATTAGACTTATCAACTTAGATTGGACTTACTTACTTATACACCTATCGGTCGATTTTCCAACTTCACTGCAGACCACATATTTAACGCATTTTCAATAACATTTTAATTGAAAATCGGTCAAGTTTATATTGCTGAACCTTTCCTGAACTATGAAGATGATATACTTAAAATTTAGTACAGTTTGATACAGTAGTTTTCGTGGTTAGTGATCACAAACATAAAATGTTCTTGTTCTTTTATATTGTGGTATGGATTAAGGATTTTACCTTATTATATATTTTTCCAAGTTATATGTATGCTTATGTAATATAATGAATAACATATTTTGTAACGAAGATAGTATTTGTTGCAGTGGAACCGAAGAATGTCCACCAACAGACTCCCTTGGCGTGGCCCCGGATTCCCGATGTACCAGCCGATGCACACTCCGATGATGGGCCTCTTCAGGCAGCCTCCGCCAGCCCACCTCTCGGAGACCATGTACGTCGCCGAGAGGACGGGGCAGAAGGTAATGTACTCAAGATTCCTCTTGATGGATTGCAACCATGAAGTTTACCATAAACTATTTCCTTCTTCCAAGAATCTTTCAGCTACATTTTTCCTGATAATCTCCTTCCATGATCCAGCAGGTCCGATCCCAACTATTGCTAAGCGATCCATCAACAGCTGAGATACCCCCACCACAAACTTTTCCGATTCCAATATGGTCTTAACTCATCTTTATGTATTATTGTATTGATTATACCTAATAGGCGATGTTTACAGCTGTTGCACACAAGTGATTACTTATATAAGATTGTTATACTTCCGGTAATACCCTTCTGCTTCCAGCGCCCAGTTCTGTGCGTTGTCAGTTAGAGGAATTACCTACGACTTTTAACCAGCCTTCGATGCTCTTGTGAGCTACAACACTCGACCATCATCGGCTGCTTTTAGTCGCATTCTGTTGTTGTTTTTTTTCATTTACATCAAATGGTTAATTATTTATTTATTTTATGTTTAATCATCGCTTTTGTAAAAAGAAACAATTTTAGGAAGAAAAACAGGGCATTAACATGATACGTGATAAAGAAATGTTTGAAAGGTAAATATGCTTATAGGAAACAATCCAAGTATATATTTTTTATTTTATTGATCGTTAAATATTATTTAGAGACAAAAAATTGTAAAACTATACATAATAAAAGCATGTTAGACGAATAGTTTTATGAGCCTGCTCTATTATTACAGAAAACATTATTTGAATTCCTCATTTTTATTGCATGTTACTATTGTACATTGTACTTTTAAAATCAAGAGTTAAGAACTATTTTGTTTTAAATTTTAAATTCATTTGTTCCGATCTCAATTTTATCCAGAAATTGAGTAGCGTGCTGAGTAGCAATTAGTTTGACTCATAGTAATCTGGCATGTATTGTGTTTCCTATATAAATTATTAAAAGCTTTTTTCCATCAGCGTTATTGCTAAACACCAGTTCGATTTAGTTGCCTCCTTTATAAAAACTCAGTTTATATGAATCATCTGATTTAAGTTCTGAAAAACAACAAACAAAAAATTGTTGTAAACATATCTGACTCGCCAATCCAACACGACTTGACCGTGGATATCGTCGAAGAACTGAGCTAATTGCGTTTCTCCCATCTTGTAAGGATGCCAACATGATGAGAAGGGTCATCTAAAAAGTACACCATCCAGCTGGTGACTTCATATATTTTTTGACCAAAGTTGGGGGTAATTGCAGTTCCTGTAGCCACGATAAGCCATTCACTCATTTTACACAACAGGATCAACATTACCGTCAATTTGAATTTTTTTTTTAGAAAAATTTGAATTTGACCATTTTTTTCTAATACAGTTAATACATGTTTCAGATAGTGGGGGAACTCGAATTCCGACAACGAAATGTGATAAGGAATGGGAGATGCCTCTGTAATCGCGGCTGCCAGAGATAATCGATCGATCCGAAACAAAAACAACTTGTTTCTCTGCGATTGGAACAAAGTTGGACAACACAAACTGGCAACTCTACGTAGACTAAATATTGAGACGACCCTCTCCTCGGTGATCAGCTCATGAATCATTTATAGTATCCTCGTCCCAGGAATGATCTCGTCGGTTTGCATATTAACGCCGGAGCTGAGGGCAATAAGGCAAGAGCCTCTCGGGCTAATATCAATAAAGAACTTGCCACTGTTCCAATAATCCTTTGGAACTCACTTCTTGTAATCTACATCATATTCTGCTGACAAGGTTCGCAGATTTTATGAATACTAATCTTATGGAAGTATCTTCCATTGAGAGAACAAAGCCACAAACTAGTCATGGATGGTTGGAGATTTTTATAGCGAATGACCGAACTAGTGTATACTTGTGTCTCCTGGGTGTGACCAACCTCTCAGCCAGAAGGTATGCTGTATGTTACAACACAGGACGGCCATGGTAAGTAATTTAATGAAACGTTAGGAATAAGTTAAGAGCTATTTAAAGAAAGCTATTTGTTAAGAGGGCAGTAGTCAGTAGAACGATTTTTTAAGTAATGATTATTATTTTTGGCAGTAATTATAATTGGAAAAAGATGGTTGGGGTATAGAAATACTCGGGTCCACAAAACTTTCTGTTTTTTGTTTTAATTTTCTTCAAGGCTGGATGAAGAAAATTAAACTGGCCTGTAGTGTAAGATGAATCGCCGGCTCAATAAATCAATGGAATTTAATTGAATTATATATAACTGCACACTCTCGCCATCTTCTTCCTTATTTTTTAATCAAACCAGAGAATGCAATATGTTGATATAGAAGAGTAAAAGCAACAAATATTTTTCCACATCAACCATTCATTATAATAGAAAATTTTAAATTTTCGTGATAAAGATTTTACGAATATTATTCTCATTAAGAAATTGTATCTAAAGGCTTGTTCCAAAGATTATTTGAGACATCGGCGATATCAGAAATGTAAAAAAATACAGTTTACATTTACCTCGTGTTCATTAAAATTTGTGTATTTAGTAAGAATAAATAGATTTTTCTTTTGGTGTAGGAACGTGTACTATGGCGAAGATTTGTCTAACACTGGTTTCATTCCCTTCCAATTCATTTCTTCGCTTGTAACAAATACCGCAAGAATTATCTGTTCTCAAGCTTATACGAAAGCCTAAAAAACTTCTCTTTTAATATAGAATAACGTGTCTATCTTCTCTTCAGAAAATAAGGAATTCTAAAAATGGCTAAAACAGAGACAGATGACCGAGAGACAACAAAATCTTTGAACAAATAAATATTTAGGTGCGAGGATATATACTCGTATGTAACTCAATTGTTCAATTATTATCTTTTGTTTTATAAATTAATGTACCAAGTTTGGACCATTTGGATTATATTCCCGATTCTTCTTGGAAAATGAAACTGTTTACAATTCAATGCATGCATGTTCAATGCATATCCATGACCTCCTTACTCTGCGCTCCTCCATTCACCTCTTAAATACTAGAACCCAACCCATCAACCTATACACTCCGGCGCATCGAACTGCATCCTTCGAGAAATCCTTTATTATCCGTGCTTCCTCGTTATGGAATTCATTGCCCATCACAATTCGAAAAATATCCACTCTTACTTCCTTTAAACATCATTTATTCCTTTACCTCCTGGATCTTCAATCTTCCGAGCTAATGTAAAACGTGAACATTTATGTAATATACATTATAATAGTATACATAAGATGTATCATTTTACAAGATGTCACAGTTATCTTGTAACATATAATTTAATTCTTTATCAATTTTTATTATTATCTATTGTTATTATTTATTATAATTAATTATCAAAGCCAGATGATTGTCCTATGTACTGTAATCATATGTTATTCTTAGGGGACAAGTAGTCCCAGAATAAAGTTCATTCTCTTCTTCTTCTTCTTCTTATAATTAATAACGGCTTCTTACTATTCGCATTGCGCTGGATCAATTTTGTAACAATTTTTTTTTTTTTTAATCAATTTTGAAGGAATTATTTTATTGTAACGTAGGAAGTTTTAACTGAGATGAAATTGATTGAATTTCAGAAAAGATAGACGCAAAAAAATTCATATGAAAAACAGTAAAGCTGTAACGCCGTGGCTTCGTGAATTTTGGTGAAATTAGTTTTGTTTGTGGATTCAAACTTCTTATATAACCATGTCAACCCTCCTTTTCAAGATGAGAGGGGAGAAGAAGAAATTCATCAGCTCTTTTGAAAGGCTTGGCAAATTTTAATGATACGTGGTGCATACGTTTCTTATAGACCTACTAATGAGTGGGGGGGGAGTATGGCAGCCCCCCACACAGCGAGGGTGAGGGGGGAAGAGGGTTCATCAGCACTTTACAACTTGGCTCTTTATGATGAAACTTGATAAACCGTTAAAAAAAAGTCTTCATGTCCAGTCCAAATATGTATTAATTTATTTATGGCTTTCTCTTTTGAAATAATTTTATTTGTATTTTGCATAGGCTAAGCAAGAAGATCGTAAATTTTAAGACTCCTCTATATCTTTAATACTTTGTTTACATTTGTGTTTTACGAGGGTAGGGAATATTATTAGAAAAAAATCTATTTCAATTCAATGTATTTGCGTGGTGAAAAAAAGGCGTTCTTTATCGATACTTTGTACTTTGCTATGTACCTGCCAGCTTGTGGGTTTATTAACATTTTATCTATATTCAGCATTGGTCCTTGTCATCTGAAGTGGATTGATAACAGTAAAATTCAACGACCCTGTGATGGAATCCATTGCAGATCTAAATTTTTGCTGTAGCGATCTCTGGTAGTTTTATCGAGGGTTAATTAAAGGAAAATAGGTAGTTTTCAATTTTCAACTTCATTTATGAAATGATTTAAAGAAAAATGTTCCACTACATTGTGAGCTATTTAATATTTTGTTCACCTGTCTTTTACACAGAATTTTATTTATTGGATAACAACTAATTGTGTTAGAAAAATTACCGTTTTGTTTATACCATGTTTCATTTATAAGTCGATGATGGGTATTGCTTATTAGTAGCTGTCTTTTTAACGATTTAGATGCCCAAACGTGTGATTTTATAGATAGACAACATTGAGGTTATCCCAAGAAAAAAATCAACAGAAAATTATTCATTATTTTTTCATAATCTACATCCTAAGCAATAACTCAAAGTTTTATTATGTGGAAAATAAAAAATTAGGCACCTAAGGTTAAAATGCCGAAGTACTTTGTCTCTTAAATTTTACACAAAATCGTGGTATATTTATTGAATTTTTGAATAAATTCAACAAATAATATAAACATTGATGAGGCGAGATTAGACTCGACGAAAATCAATCAGATTATAATAAAATGATCTTGAATTTTAGGAGAAATAAAAAGAGATAGCTAAAGATGTTTCTTTGTTCTAGAATAAGGCCGTTTAGTTACCACCCTCATTGATATCTTAAGCTGGAGACCCGCAGGAACAACGATAGTGTATGACAGATACACTCGTCAACCAGTTAAGGTACAAGCACCTGTTTATAGCAGCATAACTTGTATAAATAGTTTTTTTCACTCTCATAATGTTGGAAAATGTATGAAGTACGTTCTATTGTTTTGAAATTCTGCAGATATTAGTTGCGGCCTTTGGTTTTTATGACCTATTGATGAAACTTACCAATAAAATCTTTTTGTTTAAATCAGAAACTGTGTTCTACTATACCTTTCTATTTTGTATCTTACTGATGAAGTTAAGTCAATAATGGAATAAACTTTACATCGTATTGACAAGCTGAGTCAATCTGAATTCTATTTATAAACTTGTGTTAGTTTCTGTTCTTTCTCCCTTTTTACCGCACTGTTATTTCTCCATTCTGCTTTAACATTTATTGCACTATTTCGATAATATTTTGTATTTATGCTTAGAGGTGGATAATAATAAAAATAAACGTATTTGATTGACTTAGATCTAGTCTGCAGTAACCGACAGTTAAAAAATTCGTTTATATAATTTTTCCAAGTGATTGTTCCCATTATGTCAGTTGAGACAATAAAATGAAATACAATACCTGTATGATATTTCAATCTTAACAAGTTTAAGAAGAATATAAACAGTATTATGCTGTTAAGAAGGCTAGTTGGATGGATTGTAAACGGGAAATAATGATTCCTATTTTAAATTCAATGTAAATAGAATTTCTTATATGTGGTAGTACACTTTGTAATCTGCTTAGCAAAAATTTGTTTTCATCAAGAGAAATTGTAATGCTCCATCTCTGTCCACATTTAATCCCTTCTCTTTCAATACCTCCTTTCCCTCCAGAATGATACTGACTAGCAAAACTTCACTAAAAAAAAAAAAAAAAAAAAGTGCATTCAGTAGATGTAAATAGGTTTTTATTCTTTCTCCTGCAATTATTGGATTTTGTAATTTTTATTTCTATTTTTGTTCTTTATTTGTAAAATTGTAAATAGTTAACCAGATTGTTAATTTATTTTATTTCATCTTATAAAAAGCTAGACTCATTGTATTTATTTATGTTCATTACATTATTCTTAGGGGACATCGTCCCAGAATAAAGTTTATTTTCTATTCTATTATATTCTATTCTATCATATAGGCAAAAACAGTGCCCCCCCCCCCCCTTAATTTTCTTAACAATTCATTAATTTAATATAAGTTAATTTTCAAATAATATTTTAATTTGTTTAATGAGTTTACATAAAATGTGCCTATTATGTACAGTATGGTCGTGATAGTTCAGTTCAATTGGACCATTCTACCATAAACTTAATGTTGTGAAATATAATAAAACAATTGTTTAAAAATATTAAAAATAAATATTGTTGTAATAAAGTGTTTATAGAGTCAATTTAAAAACCAAATTTGAAATCAAGTCAAGTAGAGGGTAGGAGGTAGTTTGCCTACTTATGGCAACTGGGTCTGCATTAGTCATGTTATTGATATTTAAGAAGTTACAAGATAATAGAAAAAAAAAATGACATCAAGATGATCAGATGTTTCATTTTTAACAGATCTTTTGAAAAAATTGGTTGTCTATAAATTACAGAATAAGTCCACAGTGCATGAAGAGCCAACTTCCATTTAATTTGCTCTTGTAATACTTAGACTTTTTTTGTTTTCAATAATATTTGTTTGTACTTTACATGCTCTTCTTCCAACAGGCTTGCACCCCACAAAGTGAAAATTACTAATCTAGGTATTTTCTGTAGTATGGGACTTCAGTATTAAGGTTTATACTAACTTTAGAAATTTAATTAAAATTTTAGGAATAGCATCCATAAAAAAATCGTATTATAGTTGGGGCCGATAATACTGATTGCTTTTTTGTGAGTTTATGTGTTTATTATTTTGCATTATAATTAACTAAATGATGCATGATTTCTGTAAGAGCTGTATTAAGTCCATTAGGTCATTTAAAAAATAAACAATTTGAGAGATAGTTGCTTCTCTTCTTTTAAAACAGAAATGTTATTACTTTTCCTCTGACATGAAAGTACAATATAAACTTCGGAACCGGTACCTCATAAATGTAGTGGAAATTGTTATATTGAGCAGAGAGTAGGCTGAATAAGAAAGGCATTACTAAATATATATATATATATATGTATATATGTATATGTATATGTATATATATATATATATATATGTATATATATATATATAATATAATATATATATATATATATAATATATATTTTATATATTTTATTGATTTTATATTTTTTATAATTAATATTTTCATTAGTATTAACTAAAAGTTTGTTCCCTGTGAGATGAAGATGAGAGGGCCATGTTAAATCTATTTTATCAATGAAGATTTCATAATTAATCTTTGTGATTTTTTCTTTATTAGCTTCTTGCCAAATAAATATTATTCTAGATTCTTGTCAACCTCCTTTTAAAGGGTGATGAACGAAAAAGGATGCTTAATAATGATGAATGAAAAATCATGTTTCATCCATTTCACAAAATAAATTTCACTTAGGAAATTTATGGTGAAGACCATAAATTGTTAAATCCTTTTAGGCCGATGATACTCTTCCATGCTCATTATATAGGAGTTCCTATGGCCATGTGATTACATTTGTTTCCCTCTAAGTGTCCATGTGAGACGGAACAATTTTTATGTAAAACTAAAAATAAAGCAAACAGAGGTTAGAAGATCTGAGCTCAATGCTTCAATTTCAAGAGGGATACCCTCTCCAACCAGTTTCTGCTCATCTGAAGGGTTTTAGGCTAGAAGGGGGACTGTCCAGTAACCATAGTTCCAAATAAATCGTAAATGAAAGTTACAAAGTATACATTCTTCCTCATTGGAGGCAGGTTATTAACTCCAAAACATGAAAAAGTCCTCTTTCTAGTCTCCGTGAAACCACCTTAAGCGATAGTACATGGGATAAGCTAAGAGGTGGCTATGAAATCTCAATTTCGATTACTTTGGACATTCCCCCTTCTAGCTTAACACTCTTTATATATATCATATATATTTATATATTTATATATATATATATATATATATATATATATATATATATATATATATATATATATAATTATCTTGTGGTACAGTTATATAGTTATTGTTACTTTATGTACATAGTTTTATATTAATTTAGTATAGTTACGTTTTATATAGTTGTCAATAAGGGTGAATTGTGAATATTGTCTTTTTAATATTTTTAACTGTAATTTTATAATTAGCATGCGATCGGTCATTTTAGCATGTAGATTTATGTATTTTAAATAAATGACTACTACAGGTTTTTTTTTTGTGCTTTATTAATTTATATATTGAAATATTATAAGATGTCAATCTATATTGATGTAGTATGTGTGTATGTAGTAACCCCTTTGAAATGGGCAGTATCGCTTAGTAAAGTGTTTTTCACTGGCTGGAATGAAATTTATTTTATTTTGTGCATGACAATTTGATTTTTCTCTATAATAATGCTTTAATTATGTATATAACGTATTTATCCTTGAATTTAACATTTTTATTTATCTACTGCATATAAAAGATAAATGTGATTCATTAATATTAACATACTGCCATCTCCACTACTGGCTATTGAATGGATAGCTAAAATACTTTTTATAAAAATAGCAAAGTTTCCAACAAAAAATAATCTACAATTAAAAGATCTAATTGTGACTGAAGTTGGGATGAAGATCCCAAAACATGTAGCAGTATGTTTGCAATATTAAATTAAATAAAGAATAATATGCCTAAATACTGATTGAATCTTACAACAGTCTGCTTTAAATACCTATAATTAATGATCACGTTTGTATACTGAGTAATGACTACAAACTCTTCTTTTCTTTCAGAAATGTCCACTCTACACTTATGGAATGCAAATGAGGTGGAGACAAACACAGAAGGGTGTGAGATAAAAGGCATTCTAAACAGTGTCAAATGCCCAACTGAAATGTCTGTGTTGCTTTTAAATAACCCCAAGCCCTTTCCTGGAGTATAATATAAAGGCCTAGTATTATGCCAAATACGTTATTTACACTGTTTAATCACATAGCCCTATCAATTAGACGGGTAATACCCTTCCACACCCTTTTCTGTATAAAATTAAACACTAACTGTAATTAAGTGGCCACGTCCTTCAACATCTGAGAAGTTTAATTCAGTATATATAAGCCATTGACAAATTTGTTGCTATTCCAAAATGATTAACAAAAGTAATTCCATTACTTTGGCCTCTAAGCCTGCTGTCAATGTATAATATATACAAATATATAATTTTTTTTTCTGATTCTCCAACTTTATTAATACAGAAATAAACAAAACGAAATAATAATCATAATGGAAGGATCTGTGTAGTATAGTAAACATTTTGTAAACAGTTTATTTTGACAAAGAAAATAGGAGCAAGTGGGATTCAATTAATGTTTTTTTGTTTGTTTTTTTACGGTACATTAAGCGTAGTGTTGGTCCATCCGGCCCACTTGTTCCCAATTTACATTCTTGTCAACCTCCTTTTAAAGGGTGATGATCGAAAAAGGATGCTTAATAATGATGAATGAAAAATCATGTTTCATCCATTTCACAAAATAAATTTCACTTAGGAAATTTATGGTGAAGACCATAAATTGTTAAATCCTTTTAGGCCGATGATACTCTTCCATGCTCATTATATAGGAGTTCCTATGGCCATGTGATTACATTTGTTTCCCTCTAAGTGTCCATGTGAGACGGAACAATTTTTATGTAAAACTAAAAATAAAGCAAACAGAGGTTAGAAGATCTGAGCTCAATGCTTCAATTTCAAGAGGGATACCCTCTCCAACCAGTTTCTGCTCATCTGAAGGGTTTTAGGCTAGAAGGGGGACTGTCCAGTAACCATAGTTCCAAATAAATCGTAAATGAAAGTTACAAAGTATACATTCTTCCTCATTGGAGGCAGGTTATTAACTCCAAAACATGAAAAAGTCCTCTTTCTAGTCTCCGTGAAACCACCTTAAGCGATAGTACATGGGATAAGCTAAGAGGTGGCTATGAAATCTCAATTTCGATTACTTTGGACATTCCCCCTTCTAGCTTAACACTCTTTATATATATCATATATATTTATATATTATATATATATATATATATATATATATATATATATATATATATATATTATAATTATCTTGTGGTACAGTTATATAGTTATTGTTACTTTATGTACATAGTTTTATATTAATTTAGTATAGTTATGTTTTATATAGTTGTCAATAAGGGTGAATTGTGAATATTGTCTTTTTAATATTTTTAACTGTAATTTTATAATTAGCATGCGATCGGTCATTTTAGCATGTAGATTTATGTATTTTAAATAAATGACTACTACAGGTTTTTTTTTGTGCTTTATTAATTTATATATTGAAATATTATAAGATGTCAATCTATATTGATGTAGTATGTGTGTATGTAGTAACCCCTTTGAAATGGGCAGTATCGCTTAGTAAAGTGTTTTTCACTGGCTGGAATGAAATTTATTTTATTTTGTGCATGACAATTTGATTTTTCTCTATAATAATGCTTTAATTATGTATATAACGTATTTATCCTTGAATTTAACATTTTTATTTATCTACTGCATATAAAAGATAAATGTGATTCATTAATATTAACATACTGCCATCTCCACTACTGGCTATTGAATGGATAGCTAAAATACTTTTTATAAAAATAGCAAAGTTTCCAACAAAATAATCTACAATTAAAAGATCTAATTGTGACTGAAGTTGGGATGAAGATCCCAAAAACATGTAGCAGTATGTTTGCAATATTAAATTAAATAAAGAATAATATGCCTAAATACTGATTGAATCTTACAACAGTCTGCTTTAAATACCTATAATTAATGATCACGTTTGTATACTGAGTAATGACTACAAACTCTTCTTTTCTTTCAGAAATGTCCACTCTACACTTATGGAATGCAAATGAGGTGGAGACAAACACAGAAGGGTGTGAGATAAAAGGCATTCTAAACAGTGTCAAATGCCCAACTGAAATGTCTGTGTTGCTTTTAAATAACCCCAAGCCCTTTCCTGGAGTATAATATAAAGGCCTAGTATTATGCCAAATACGTTATTTACACTGTTTAATCACATAGCCCTATCAATTAGACGGGTAATACCCTTCCACACCCTTTTCTGTATAAAATTAAACACTAACTGTAATTAAGTGGCCACGTCCTTCAACATCTGAGAAGTTTAATTCAGTATATACAGGGTGAGTATCTCTTAGCGTAAAAAAAAAAATTGGGTGAAACTAGATCAAAAGTGTAGCCAAATGCCGCAGACCTCACCTTTCTATTCCAATCCGTTGCAGATATATGGTAAATAAACGATTTTTTGGAGGAAAGCATGTTTTTTTACGATAAAAGCTGTAATATCTCCATTTTGTTTAAATATTTTTCAAATATTGATCACATTTTCGGATTTAGCAATAAATTTCCTATAAGATCGGAGTAATTTAACCTTGAATTTTACAAACTTGGGACCTAAAAAAATATCTTTATCTTCACCTAATTTAGGGAAGTTACAATTTCTTATAATACTTCAGCGCTCACTGCTTTTCATAAAAACAATCCACAAAACTGCAAAGCTCTCAAAAACTTGCAAATTTAATAAGCTTTCAAATGATATGTTAAACGTAATGATTTTGTTTTAATTTCATGGAGAAATTTACTTTTGAAACCGAAAAAAAAACATGGTGTTCTCATTTAGCATACAAATCAGGTACTTTGGTAAATAAGACATTATGATAATCGCTTGATGAAAATCTGTATTTTAAATAAAAGAAACACTTCATTAGAATAAAAAGCAAAGAAAAAATATAATATTTATTGACATAAATTTTAGGCCAGTTCAGGTATTCATAATAACAACAGCGACTTTGACCTCTCTCAGTACTAAGCACATTATCGCTATTTCATAGTTATTTTCCTGTTTATTTTGAAATGGGAGGGGATTATTGTTTATTATTTTATTTTTATTTTGATATAATGATTGAAAGTTTGATTTGGAAATTAAGAAGCTACAGAGATAAAAGTGTCACTATCATTAGAAAGACCCTTGCTAATATTGCTTATCCTTAGCTTGAGGGCCCATTTTATTTATTGGGATTATTTTTTTCTGTTTGGCAATACACCTGCGAAGATGGCAACGTTCACAAATGGTGAGTACGCTGACATACATTTTTTGTATGGTTTTTGTAATGGAAACGCGAGTGCAGCGCGGCGGGAGTACCAACTTAGGTTTCCAGATAGGCGCCTCCCCTCTACGATAGTGTTTTCACGAACTCATCAACGTTTATCTGAAACAGGTTCCGTTCATAAGTTACGTCAAGAATTGGGACAAGTTCCTCATGATGTTGAACTCGAAGAGGAAATTATTGATATAGTAAATGAAAATCCCAGTGTTTCATCAAGAGACTTGGCCCGTGAAATTGGTATCTCCCAAAGGTCAGTTATCAACATTTTGCACCGAGAACATTTTCACCCATATCATTTCACACAAGTACAAGGGCTAGAACCTAATGATCATGTACATAGAATACAATTTTGCCGCTGGCTTTTAAATAGAGACATTCAAGAACACCAGTTTCTGAGGAAAATTTTATGGACAGATGAGTCTCTTTTTACAAGGGAAGGAATTTTTAACGTCCACAACCGGCACTACTGGGCAGCTGAAAACCCACATATGGTTCAAGAAGCATCTTTCCAGCATCGTTTTACAGTGAATGTGTGGGCTGGGATAATAGGGGACCGACTCATTGGGCCACATTTTTTGCCCAGCAGATTGAATGGAGAAAGTTATTTGGATTTTTTACAAAATATTCTACCACAACTTATTCACGACATTCCACTTGATGTTCAGCAAAACATAATATTCCAACACGATGGTGCTCCTCCACATCATTCGGCAGCAGTACGGGAATGGCTGAACCAACGATATTCGACCTGGATAGGTAGAAATGGTGTGATACATTGGCCAGCTAGGTCACCTGACTTAGCTCCAATGGACTTTTATGTGTGGGGCTACATAAAAAGCGAGGTATATGCCAGAGAAGTGACCAGCATTGAGGTCCTAAAGACGAGAATTCTGGAGGCCGGAGCCAAATTGCAACAGCGTCTGACTTTAGCAGTGACCGTAGGGGCTGTGAGAAAGAGAGCAAGAAGCTGCATTCGAAATAATGGAGGACATTTTGAAAATTTAATAAAATAACGGACTCTGGCGGCGCTTTATTGACAGTGATTCTTTTATTTTCAAATTAACAAATTTTTTCTTTGCTTTTTATTCTAATGAAGTGTTTCTTTTATTTAAAATACAGATTTTCATCAAGCGATTATCATAATGTCTTATTTACCAAAGTACCTGATTTGTATGCTAAATGAGAACACCATGTTTTTTCGGTTTCAAAAGTAAATTTCTCCATGAAATTAAAACAAAATCATTACTTTTAACATATCATTTGAAAGCTTATTAAATTTGCAAGTTTTTGAGAGCTTTGCAGTTTTGTGGATTGTTTTTATGAAAAGCAGTGAGCGCTGAAGTATTATAAGAAATTGTAACTTCCCTAAATTAGGTGAAGATAAAGATATTTTTTTAGGTCCCAAGTTTGTAAAATTCAAGGTTAAATTACTCCGATCTTATAGGAAATTTATTGCTAAAATCCGAAAATGTGATCAATATTTGAAAAATATTTAAACAAAATGGAGATATTACAGCTTTTATCGTAAAAAAAAAAAAAAAAACATGCTTTCCTCCAAAAAAATCGTTTATTTACCATATATCTGCAACGGATTGGAATAGAAAGGTGAGGTCTGCGGCATTGGCTACACTTTTGATCTAGTTTCACCCAATTTTTTTTTTTACGCTAAGAGATACTCACCCTGTATAAGCCATTGACAAATTTGTTGCTATTCCAAAATGATTAACAAAAGTAATTCCATTACTTTGGCCTCTAAGCCTGCTGTCAATGTATAATATATACAAATATATAATTTTTTTTTCTGATTCTCCAACTTTATTAATACAGAAATAAACAAAACGAAATAATAATCATAATGGAAGGATCTGTGTAGTATAGTAAACATTTTGTAAACAGTTTATTTTGACAAAGAAAATAGGAGCAAGTGGGATTCAATTAATGTTTTTTTGTTTGTTTTTTTTTTTACGGTACATTAAGCGTAGTGTTGGTCCATCCGGCCCACTTGTTTCCAATTTACATTCTTGTCAACCTCCTTTTAAAGGGTGATGATCGAAAAAGGATGCTTAATAATGATGAATGAAAAATCATGTTTCATCCATTTCACAAAATAAATTTCACTTAGGAAATTTATGGTGAAGACCATAAATTGTTAAATCCTTTTAGGCCGATGATACTCTTCCATGCTCATTATATAGGAGTTCCTATGGCCATGTGATTACATTTGTTTCCCTCTAAGTGTCCATGTGAGACGGAACAATTTTTATGTAAAACTAAAAATAAAGCAAACAGAGGTTAGAAGATCTGAGCTCAATGCTTCAATTTCAAGAGGGATACCCTCTCCAACCAGTTTCTGCTCATCTGAAGGGTTTTAGGCTAGAAGGGGGACTGTCCAGTAACCATAGTTCCAAATAAATCGTAAATGAAAGTTACAAAGTATACATTCTTCCTCATTGGAGGCAGGTTATTAACTCCAAAACATGAAAAAGTCCTCTTTCTAGTCTCCGTGAAACCACCTTAAGCGATAGTACATGGGATAAGCTAAGAGGTGGCTATGAAATCTCAATTTCGATTACTTTGGACATTCCCCCTTCTAGCTTAACACTCTTTATATATATCATATATATTTATATATTTATATATATATATATATATATATATATATATATATATATATATATATTATAATTATCTTGTGGTACAGTTATATAGTTATTGTTACTTTATGTACATAGTTTTATATTAATTTAGTATAGTTACGTTTTATATAGTTGTCAATAAGGGTGAATTGTGAA
>RCWM02001321.1:0-46500 GCA_003667255.2 Euschistus heros | reverse complement strand
TTGAGCTTTAAATTTAAAATCCTTCATCAAAATTAGCTCAACACATCAAATACTGGTATCAGTAATCGTTGATGACATAATTTGCCTATGGTTCTGGGGACGACCAGACCAGGACAAATCAAAAGTTTCTTAAACGAAATAAACGAAATCCACCCTTCAATTAAATTCACACTGGAGTTAGAAGAAAAAACAACAAAATAAAACTTTAAACTTTTAGACATTAGAAATCCCCATAAACAATAAACAAACACGGAATTATTGTATCCTATTATTTATTGATATTAACAACGATATAACAATATATACATCAAGTAAATGATGAGGTAACATGATTAAAAATCACATGTCAATAAACTTGTGAAGATGCTCCCTCATACCCATGAGGATTTTTTTTTTTAAGGATTTTGGGGTTGGAAGGATTGGGTGCGAGATAAATTTTGATGGTGTAGTGGAACCCTAAAACAATCAAACTCCGTATTTATAAAAGATAGATAGATTACTGTAATTTAAATGAGTCTTTTGTAATTTATTGGGAGCTTTGAAAATTTTTCTAATAAATATGAACGTAGTCTGTAAATTTTTGAGTCGCGGTAGATTCCTGTAAAAAGAGCGGTGGCCCATCTTATAGTTTAGTCTTGAATGTAGGTTCCGATCAAAACACTGTCCAGATGGAATGTCCTCGGTAGCGGATCTGTTTCAACTGGGATCAATGGAATATCATTTTAAATGATATTGGAGGACAGATCTACCAAGATATTAGTATCTCCTCTCACATCAGGATTACAGAGGCTAAAATGGTTGGGCCCGTGAGGAGGATGAAAGAAAAATAGAGTGAACAAAGGACCAGTAGGGTCCGACAGAATGTGCCGGATGGCCAGCGCCCACGCCGGTAGGCCAAAGGATGGAAGGATGGGCCGTAGGAAAGAATCTACGGGCAGCTGAGGATCCCTATCTCAGAAGCGGCTGATCCGAGGGAAAGAAAATGGACGGCAATCGTTTGAGCAGGCAAGGGTCGCATCAGCGCCTGTTGAGCCAGTAGACGAAGAAGAAGAAGTAGGACAGGATGATATTCTTAAGGGGGACGGAAAAAAAAACCTGGCGGTAGAGCATGTACCCCGGTCAAATCTCACCTTTCACAACCGTTGGCCCCAGCAACAGTACTGTACCCAAGACACACTTCATGGTTTGTAGTGGTACAGTTGTTTAGTTGTTTTTTTTTTGTTTTTCTTCCCCCACCCCGAACAATCATCGAAATCGAAACAATAATATAAAAGCTTTAATTAATTTTTCTCCACATCAGGTATCGCAGTTTATACCTTCTTATCGCCTACAATAATTGAACTCGAACACATTAGCCCCTCAGCTTATGGCCCTATTATCTATTATGGGAGAAGATAAAGCATGCCGAAAATTAAGGGACAAAAGAAAATTAAAAACTTTTCAGAGCTGCGCAGTTTTAATGACCAGAGGGCAGTTTGTTAAGGGCCGGGAGAGCCGGGGGGTTTGGAAAAGGCGAGAAGGGTGGGGGAAGGTAGTTAGGGCTTAAATTGGAACCAGGTTTCTTTATGGAGCTCCATAAAACAATTTAAAATCGCTCTCATCAAGGTTTTAGCCCTGATTCATTGCTCCTCCCTCCAAAGATAAACAAAAATTGTTACTGTCCTTTTTTTTAAAAAAAAAAATAAAAATTTAAAACTGAATTATACTATTCCAGTTTAGATATTCAAAAGATTATCTTAATGATACGTGCCACTAAAAAAAGAAATACCGTATTTACTCTTCTCTTTATATAGTATTTTGATGAATGATTGATATAAAGGTCCCTTGCCTATGTTGTAAAATAAGCCCAAACCAGATGATGAGGCAGTCCCTTCCATGATGAAGCTTCACACCACTCGAATCCATTAGTCTCCCAACTTGTTTCTCATTCCTCAAAATTACCAGGGCGTGTCTATCTATATAATGTGTTACACTTCGATTAAAGGTGGGAAATAAAAAGAAAAAAAAAAAAAAAAAAAGTTAAAAGTTTATAGGAGGAGTTTGGAAGTCAAGTTTTAACGTTAATTTTTTTTTAATGTTAATTCTTTTTAACATTATTTTGTTTTTCTGATTTCGATTTCATGTTAGTTTTCCTTTTTTTTTCAATTGCTTTAATAAGAAAGATGAATAGTGAAAGCTGAATGTTAAATAAAATAAAACAATGTTAGTGATGCCCCTATCCACGAATTATTAAATTCTAAATTTCTTTTGCCAATAAAATTTTTCCATTTTTTTTAATAATAATTTTCATTACGAAATAATTAATATTGTTAATTTTATTAAGGTAAATGAATTGTGATGGTAAAATAGACCAGAATTAAAAGTTTGATAAAATACGTCGAACGGATTAAGAGTGATAATAATAAGGCGACGGAACGAAACCAAAAGAAGATAGACAGGTCTCAACGGGGAGAAGTGATTGTGTTGAGTTAGGAGACAGACGCTCATTAAACGGCAAAGCCGGATTTTCATTTCTTTCTTTGAAATTGGACTCCAAATATTGGAATTTGGATTCTTACCCGACAGGGGATTTATTCATCGAAGAAAATTTATGAGTCAACGTCATCTACAGCTCTAAGTGGACTCAACAACAAAATGGAGAAGAAGAAATTTGTGGCCGTCCCTTGATACCAATACATCGCTCGTTAACGCCGAAGGGTGCACCCAGATAAGTTTTATTTTATTTTAAGTTTATTTGTGGCTGGTACCAGAATAAATCAAACAATAAATTATTTTAATGGGTTGCTGAATTTGGTTAATTAGTATTAAAAGAGAGAAATTGTTTAACTTTTGTTTGTGTTTGTTTATTTTGTAATTTTTTTTTTTTGAAAGCGAGCTCGCAAATATTTTATATTTTTGGACCACCTATTTACAAAGCAATATTAGATATTGTTTGTTTAATTAATTTTTGTAAATTTTGTTAAATTGAATTTTGATAATCATAATATGTAAAAATAATTTTCGTTAACAGTAATAAATATGGTCCAATTTTTCTTATTAACAAAATTGGTGTTATTTATTTTTTTCTTCCTTCCCGTTTGAAATTATATTATTGATTTGATTATTTTTTTAATTTCCTTTTGCATCTTGGTCCCAAATCAATTAAAAACAAAAACCAGGAAAAGTGGTGACCAACAATTTGAAGGAGAGATGATTTTGATTATTGAGTAAAAAATAATAAAAAATAATAAGTGTTACTATCAAGTTATACATAAGATTTTGAAATGGTTGGTCAAGGGTCATTTCTAAGGATTGAGTGCATGGTGGTGAATTTTGAATTCAGAGGTGAGAATCACAAAAATTATTAATAAAATAATTTTATTTTATTTTTTATGTTTTCAACATTAATGGGTTTTTGGTTTTGATTAATTATCGCGCAATTAATTGGTTGGAAGTATATTTAAGAGTTAAACTATCTTTGTTTTCCTTACCTTTCTTCGAAGATTTTTACAGTTTAAAAATATTTTTTCTTGGGGATATTTTATTGATTTATTTAATCTTATTTTATTTTGTCTCTTATATTTTTTTTATCTTAGGTTTTTCGTCGTTTTACCATTAATAAACGACGTGGCGCTCAACAATATTTTTTGGTGTTTTTTTTTTTTGGGGTTCTCTTTTTTTTTTTTTTTTTTTTTTGCTCATTCTCATTTCCTGACTAATTCTTGTCTCCACCCCCTTCTCCATTAGCTAGACCTGACACTTACGTGTCCTACTTGTACACAGTACATGTGGTATGTACAAATGTCTATCTATATAAACCCTATAACCCTAAAAACATATAGGACTTTATTGAAGTGCTAATAATGATTAGTTACAGTCAAAAACTCGATATGTCGAAAAATTCGATTAAGTCAAAGTGAACCCTTTCCCCTTAAACATTTGAATGGGTCCACCGAAAAACGTTCTATAGCGACAAAACAAATTTTGAGTAATCAGTGAAAGAAAATCATAATCTAAAGTTCTTGTTAGTTTTGTAAGTTATATTTTTGTTTCACCTTGTAATTTGTTATATTTACATGTATAATAACATAATGGAGTGCTATATATCATACTATGATGTACTATTTATTATATATTTGAAAACCTTTAAAATCGCCACTTCGGTACGTTTTCTTTCGAAAGGTAACACTTTCGTCGCTTAGAACGTTTTTCGGCGGACCAATTCATTTAACAAAACCGTTTTCGTTGTTTTAAAATTAATTACTCTAATCCACAGTCAGTCCAGTCATCTAAACCAAAAACGGGCAATCAGAGAAACTAAAAATACTGGTTCCACTTATTTCAGGAATGTGTAGGGGGACGGTCCTCTGAACAAGAACAAATAAAGTCCCTCCAAATTTTAGTGCCGCTGAGGGGAGAGGGGGCTTTAGATGTTCTATTTGTAAGTTTTTTCGCTTATAATCGAAAACGGTGCGTTTCATTGAAAAAGTTCTTTACTACAAAATTAAAGCTTAATAAATTTTCTACAAGTTTGGTCATAAAAATTTTTACAATGGTAACAACTGTACCGTTTTCGTGATACCGGCTCCGGAAAAGTTTTAATTTCCGAAAAAAAAAATTGTTTTTTAACTCATGTTTTTTTGTATATTTTTTTGTCTTCTAGATCCTCACTCGTTCACACTCGCCCTGGCATGTGATTTTACGGGATTTGATCAAAATTTCGTATGTAGGTTTTAACTAATATTAAATTAACCAGCTTTCAGATGGATAAAATATGTTATCCATTGAACTAATAGTTCCGGAGTTAGATACTTGTTTTCGCGGAGAAATTAGACTGATGAAGTGGTTTGAAAGTTGCCAGTTTTGAAAACGCACCCGAATATATTATTTTCGCTAAGGCTTATCATCTACTGTATATAATTGAGAATTTTCTCACTTATCTGTATGATTTCAAATTATTGCGCTAAAATAGGGGTTGGATTCAAACGTCAATTTTTGCCGCTACAAATGTTATATACAAATATTATATACCAAAACATTTTCTCCACATTAATAGTTTGATAAGGAATCTTTCGATTCAATATACCAACAGAATTAAAAAATGTACACAAATGCTACATTTTTAAGGGTGATAAAAAGATTACACTAAAAGTATGGACAAGACGTTTCCATGACAAAGGTCTTATTTTTCTTAAATAAATATATATTAAATAAATATAACGTTAAAACTAAATATTAAAAACACCTAATATTTTACAGCTAAATTTATACTGTTATTTCTCTTCAGATGTAGTTCATATGCCTAGAAGCAATCGGTTACCGAATTCAGTAGATGCCTATACATATCAAGGCTATTACTGATGCTCTCAGTTACGTGTTCAATTGATTATTACTTAGACGGAAGTTCAAGTTTGCTAAATTACCATCATAAGTTACAAATTGATAAACTATTAACACAGTCGAGGCATTCCTATTGGTCGAGGAATCATGTAATAAGTGGCCCGATTGGTCCATTCGCCAATCCTTGACTTGTTAACTTGATGTTCCTTAACAAATCTAATATATAATAGAAGGTTAGTTCTTTCTGTTATCTTTTTATTTATTTTATTTTATATATCTAATTTGTTTTGTTTAATCTTTGTACATAATGTGTGAATGTAATCATATCCCATGTATATTACTTATTGCCCCCATTTGTGGCAGATTGTAATAATTACTCAATAAAAGTTCTATAAAAAAAAAAAAATAAATAAAAAAATAAAAAAATAAAATAAATAAATTAAAAAAAAAAAAAAATGGATGGTTAAATTTCATTTCATCTTAATACGGCTGTAAATAAATAGAGGAAAAGGTGTAAATATGGGAACCTTCTTTGGATTTGATTTAATGTTACTGTTGCTTGAAAAATTTTCTAGATTTTGTCTTTCATTAACAATTGTAACAAGTTCCTAAAATGCGATAAGGCAAAACAATAATTAACATCCATTATTTCATTTCAAAAACGAAGATTTACAAAAAGCTTTCAAAATAGCACCAACAAAATGAATTCTAAATATGGGCCTTCTTAACGGTAGAGAGTTTATTTATTACAGGAAAAAAAAAAGATTTACTTATTTCATATTAAAGGCATAACTTCTAATTCTTAATTAATCTTTTATTTTTTTTTTCTACATGTTTGGGAGTACCTTTTCTCCATCTTCAGGATATCAGTGATTTTAGAATGTAGACGAAAATAAAAGATTAATTAATAATTAGGAGTTACGAAGATGGAGAAATGGTACTCCGCAACATGTAGAAGACAATAAAATATTAATTAAGAATTAGAAGTTATGCCTTTAATATGAAACAATTAAAATTAATCTCCTTCAATAAAATATTTAATAAAATATTTACAGAAATCGCAATCATAGGTCTTTCAGCCCCCGGCCCATTTGTGAACATTTTACCCAAATCCTCTCCTTGAGTGTCTTCAGAGAACGTTTCATCACAAAAGATGCAAGTTGTGATCTCTAACAAGGGAAATGGCGGGAGTCCATATTTACACCAAAAAAGAGCGCCCATATTTAGACAACTCCACCTAAGAAAGATGGCCGCTATCACATGTAACCTAAAAGAGTGCCTGACTGAAGGTGTGCTTCAAAAATAGATAGCTTAAGATCTCTGCTTTCCAGATATCATTGTGAAATTATTTTTAAATAAACATACAAACATGAAACGAAAACGATTTCACATGTCTCTCAAAAGTTTACAGACCAGAATGAACACCAATTTGCACAATAACTCAAGCATGTATCCACACTAGTTGAAAGAATGGTTCCAACTGCTCACAGCTATCTTATATTATCAAATGGCTTCGTATAGACAGTCCTCGCCGTCATTCTTCAATATCTCCTGTAGCCAGTTAGAGAATAGTGCCTATATTTAACCAGTGCCCCAATTCTACACCTTTCCTCTCTTAATAAAAAAAAAAAAAAAAAAAAAAAAAAATCGAGAGAATCGAACCACTACCGTTTGAACCCTTGCTCAGATTCTATATATATTAAGAATATATCGCTCATGGGTAATGAAAAGTGACACAACTCAAAAAAAATTCATCTATGTTTTTTATTTCAGAATAATGATCGTTTTTTTGTTTGCCTTGCAACAGGAAAAGTTACATAAAGGTGTCTCAGAGGTGGGGGCGCAAAATTGCGTTATGTGTGATTTATCCAAAGTTAGGATGGGGAGCGTTTCTGTGTTCTTTAACGGTGGAAGCAGGAACAGTGACACATTTCAGTTGTGTTGACTTTCACAAAGGTAACATGTAAGAGTTAAGGACTGTCATATTTTGAGTTGGGATGGTTTTCTTTTCCATGAGCGATATTATTATAATGACTTCTAAAACTTCTTTTGATTCTCCTAAACAAGTTGATGTTTTTGAGTTGTGTCACTTTTCTTGTCAATGACCGATATGTCAATAACTGAATTCTTGCAAGAAAAATGCAGCAAAACTATACATGTATGGAGCAAACTTATAAAATTAAAGTATTCTAAAATATACAAGTACAACGCCTTTGACTTGAGTTGTTAAATTCCAAAAAACCAGCTAAGGTCAATATCCACAATATTTTTTCTCTCTTCCTCTATGATAGTAAAATGAATAATTGCAATAGTAGGAAATATTTATTGAGTTGAATCTATTTTTATTTATATATATATATATATATATATATATATATATTACATATATATATATATATATATATATATATGTTTATAACGGTACAATGTTGTATAGAGCTAGAAATTGATAATAAAATTGGGTTGATACAAATAAATTGTTATAAAAAAAGCTATAAATATTTAGTGTGACGTGTGGATCCTAGGGATATTAATAATCGAACCATATGTGGTTAGCAGCATTCTACACCAGAGATTATAATGGTAAAAGTATTAAGCCCCTCTCTGTACCAAATTTTAACTACAAAATCTTCATATTTCTAGGAAGATTTTAAAAATAGTTTAGTTTACTATAATAATAATTTAAATTCACAGTGTTTTGTCACTCCGTCATTAACTTATGTAGTTAGATTGGAATTAAAATCCAATCAAATGAAATCAATAAAATTATTTTTGCTGCACTAAACATTATTGCCTTATCAAAATATCGATTATTTTTTGATATTGTGTTTAAAAAATGGGCGACCTGACCATAGCTTTTGATGAAGGTTTTAAGAAAACTAATATTTCATTGATTTCAAATTCATTTTAATGTTTCAGGTTTATTTAATAAATTGTACCATTGGTTGTGTGAAACTGCAGTATATTACCAACAAATACTATAGCAGAGAATATTAACATTATTATTGAAAAAGTAAATTGTGACATAGAGAATATCTCTATTGATAGGGTTGTAAGCATTGATAATGCAGTCCATTATCCGCCAGAGTTTCTTCCTAAAACGTCTCTGTCCATCTAAATTACTAACTCATAGATTAGATTTAAGGATTGAATATCCAATAATGCTTTTGAGTAAATCATTGCAATAATACAGGGTTACAGCTTTGAGTGAAAATATATAGAAATATTGTGAGAAAACAATTCTCAACTGCATTATAAGATTTTTATTGTTAAAAAAATAAAACTTCTGTTATTAGTTAAACCTATTAAGTTCGTTACTTATAAGAGAGAGCGAAGCCGTGACTGGGGATGCTAGTTAAATATACATTTCACATGTAAATATTCCGTTACAAGTTAAATTGTATCCAGTCCGCTGTGAATCCATTAATGTAAAAAAGGTTATAATATCACTAAACTCTTGTACTTCTATTATAAACTCAAAGGTAATCTGTAGAAGACAAAGCCAGGAGAAGGCAAGGCAAAACACGGATCGCACCCTAAGAGCAGATAGCAGGATAGCGAGAAAATTTCCCTCAATTTCGGGATCCCAGAGGTTGGGGAGGGGTCACCTCCAGCAATGCGGTATTCTCCATTATGGCCTCCAAATATTCCAGAAGGACACTTATTTCCAGCTCCCTCCGGGGGCAATAAATGTCACCGGGGAAGAATGGGGCCGAGAATACTAAAACGGTTTAAGGTATTAACCCACCTATAAGATTATATTACAAAGGCAAACTAGTAAAAAAGAATCTTTCTTCCTCTTTTAAACAAAATAAAAAACCCTTAAATCTAGAATGTTAGGTACCTAGTTTCTCTGTAACAATAGATAATTAAACACCACCACAGGTCAAACTTTTCTCCAAGAAATATATCTTGATCCGATATTACGGCTAAACAACCAAGTCGGAAAGGAATTAAGAAATTAGGTTCAAATCCCGCTTTTAAAATAGATAAAAATTATAGTTTATAAAAACTAGAAAAACGTGCTTTTATAGCAAACCTAACCAAACAGCGAAGTGTGGTGAACAATTTGCAGCAGTCCGACCTTTTAATTTTATGAGTTCAAGATTTGAAGCTAATTTCCCTGTAATCATACTCCAGTTTATCCAAAATCAACCAACAATTTAGGTTTTTTTGACATATCTCAGAATAGGAATGAGCCAATTTTACATTAAACCGAACTAAGTAAGGCCCACACATGTGATCAATAGAAGCAAAACATGTTTCATGAACCAGCTGAACGATTTGATATATTTGAAGGAAAAGTTTTGGAAAGGATGTATAAGTATGAAGGGAACGTGAAATGGCAGATCAGGAACAGATCAAGATGGTACGGGAAATTAACCGGATTTCCGAGGAAAAGCAAGTGAGGAAAATTTATCTGGTACGCTTGGCAAATATGAAGGATGACCTTTAGTATATTAGTATTACCAAGAAAAGTTAAAATTTAATGTAACTTTTGACAGGTTTGCAGATAAATTGGCATATATATGTTTACTTAGGTATTCTGAAATCGGGTGGCTGTACCCCGGTTTTCGACGTCAATACTTCCTGGGTGCTCTCATATTTCAAACCTTGAAAACCAAAAAAACCCACCTATATCCATGACCCTCCTTACTCTGCGCGCTCTCCATTCACCTCTTAAATACTAGAACCCAACCCATCAACCTATACACTCCGGCGCATCGAACTGCATCCTTCGAGAAATCCTTTATTATCCGTGCTTCCTCGATATGGAATTCATTGCCCATCACAATTCGAAAAAGATCCACTCTTACTCCTTTAAACATCATTTATTCTTTTACCTCCTTCATTTCAATCTTCCGAGCTAATGTAAAACGTGAATATTTATGTAATATACATTATAATAGTATACATAAGATGTATCATTTTACAAGATGTCACAGTTATCTTGTAACATATAATTTAATTATTTATCAATTTTTATTATTATCCATTGTTATTATTTATTATAATTAATTATCAAAGCCAGACGATTTGTCCTATGTACTGTAATCATATGTTATTCTTAGGGGACAAGTAGTCCCAGAACAAAGTTCATTTTCTTCTTCTTCTTCTTCTACTTTGAAGGAAATTAAGTCTTCATAAATATTATTGTAGAAAATTTATGTCGTAGGATAAACGTTTTAGAAGATATGGAGGAAAGTTTAAAAGAAAAAGTGAGGTGAAAATTGTTTTTTTTTCGAAAATGTTCAAATTTGCCAAGCGTATATCTCGGAAACGGTACAGAATATGGAAAATATGTATATGATAAATGTTGTAGAAAATTTAATTAGCATCAATTTAGTAAATAGTCATGTTTTAGATAAGACGCACAGTTTTCGAGATATGAACACAAAACCAAATAAACATTTTAGTTTAAAAAAAAAACTAGAAAAACAAGCTTTTATAGGAAACCAAACAAACAGCTAAGCGTGGTGACCAATTTGCAGGAGTCTGAACTTTTAATTTAATTCAGAGATCAAGGTCTGAAGATAATTTTCCTGTACTATTCGTGATTTTTTTTTGCAATTTTAACACAGTTTATCTAAAATCAACCAACAATTTTTCTTTTTTTCACATATCTCAGAGTAAGAATGAGCAAATTTTACTTTAAAAATCCTATCTTGCACAAAATGTAATGATCTACAACTTTAAGAATATAACATTTTTTGATTGAATTAGCCAATTATGCGTTATAGACTCTTACACATGTTCGAAACTAATATTTGAAAGTTGGCAAAATTCTACGATGTTTTAGAGAACGATGGTGGCTAAACGGCTAAACCAAATTCAGGTTGAGGGATGTCTTTAGACGTAAAATTTAATAAACTTTAATTTTGTAAATAAAACATTTTTCGATTGAAAGAATTTTTCTGGGGGTTCTTTTCCATAATCTAAAAAAAAGGAAAAAAAATAAATTTTTTTTTGCCCCTCAAACATTTTTCTCTAATCAAAATGTAGTTTCATTTTTGATACGAGGTGTGATCAAAAAGTTCCAGGACTTTTTATATACTATGGGAATGCAATGTCTCACAGCGATGCAGTTGGCAGCATTGTATTGCCTGACTCAACAGGAACACAGCTGTGTTTGCAGATCAATCATAACATCACTGAAAGTAACATTACCACAGTTTGTTTGAGGTTAGTTTTATAGAGTTGGCTATTTTATGAAATGAATGCGAAATAAGAGCAACGTGTTTATGTGAAGTTTTGTGTGAAACTGAACAAAACGTTTTCTGAAACCTTTTGATGTTACAAGAGGCTTTTGGTGAAGAATGTCTAAGCCGATCATGCTGCCATCAGTGGTTCAAGAGGCTTAAAGAAAGCATGCCAAGTCAAATCAAATGTGAAGGTCATGCTTACGGTTTTCTTTGACTGTAAAGGTGTTGTCTACTATGAATTCCTTCCACAAGGTCAAACAATTAATCGTTTTGTTTATCTCGAAACCCTCAGAAAATTGCGTATGCTCTGAGAAGAAAGAGACCTGAGCTGTGGCAAAGTGGTGATTGGGTCCTTCACCCATGACAATGCTCCTGTTCACTCTGCATTAGTTATCCGTAACTTTTGTGTAAAAAACGCAATGACTGTCATTCCTCAGCTCCCCTACTCACCTGACCTGGCTCCAGCCAACTTTCTTCTTTTCCCGAAGCTCAAGAGACACCTGAAAGGACGAAGATTTCAAACAGTTGACGAAAATTAAAAAAAAAACAACGGAGCTGCTAAACACCTTTACAAAAGAAGAGTTTTTCTGGGGTCTTTGATCAGTGGAAACACCGGTGAAAAAGTGTGTAGCTTCCCAAGGGGAATACTTCGAAGGAGACAAATTTGAATAACCTGTATGTTGTATGAATAAATGTATAAAAAATTCAGTCCTGGAACTGTTTGATCACACCTCGTATTTTATTCTCAGATTCAAATTAATCAGATTGCTGGAAATTGGTTAAAATTAGGATAAAAGATTCCGTTAAATACAGGTAAAGTTAAAGAAAGTTTATTAATAAAGCATTGTCTTCGTATTTCCCTTCAGCTAAAAACAAAATAACCCCTTTCCAAAAAAGTAGTGTATATATGTTCTAAAATGTAATGACTGCTAAGCAAAATACTTAGGAAAAACTGGACGATTGGTATATCATAATATTAAAAGAACATATAAGAGCATACAAAAAATAAGACCTGAAATTGTTTAAATTACCAGATATAAATTTCCTAGAGTCCATTTTAAATGTGTTACTCATAGCAACAGAAAAACCGAGTAGTCATAGGGAAAATTTAAAAGACTGCCTATTTACCTGGCAAATCAACGTAGGGACTAAAATTTATTTACCTAACCAACTTGTCCTTTTCGTCTGTTCTAGTCCTAATATTTTTTAGAATACCTTCCATTTTGTCTTCTAAAAGCCACCTGGACCAGAGACTTTACACTAAATTTACTGGTCAGGAAGCTTTAAGGATTTCCCAAAGGCTAGTCGGTTTTTCTGTTCCTATTGCAAACACAATACTATCGGAAATAGTTATCTGGTCATTTATGGATCTAATCTGGATTAATTTTAAACGGTTTTATTATTTCTAATGTTTCGGTACTACTCAATCTTATATATATAATTGAAACTAATCCATCACATAATAGTCTAAGATCGAGCAGTTACAATATATATATATATATATATATAATAGAATAACAAATTTTATTCTGGGACAAAGTCCCTTAAGAATAATAGTTACATGACAGAACTTAAGTTATATCTGGCCTAGAGATGATAAATTAGATAATAAAATAAAATAATTAAAAATAAATACAATTTAGAATAAAATAAGTAATAAAATGAAACAAAAATCTATACGCATATATAAACACATACACACTACATACATACATAAACTATATTTACAATCCGTGAAAGAAAAAAATATATATATAAGAGATTGATTAAACAATATATTTTTGATGTGAATCCAGTAATGGATGAAGAAAATAAAATTATGAAAAAAGAGTAAAAATGAAAATTATTTCAACGACAGACAAAACATTATCATATGAAGATTGTTTAAACAGGCTAAACTTTTATATCTGAAATCCTTGGGTGAAATTTATTAAAGTATCTATAAAATTAGATAGCATCCGACTGGAGGGAGGAAAGGTGGTGGAAGAGGAGTGATTTAAAAGTTCCCAGGGAGGATGCATTACGAATAGAAGGAGGAAGAGAATTCCAAAGAATAGCGGAGCGGGCAAGAAAGGAACGTTGGAAAGCAGTAGCTCTGTAGGTTGGGGTGTTAGAGATCGGAGAGACGGGACCTTGTATGCAATGATTGGATTGAGGACTTGAAATGCAGGATACTGTGAATAGACAGAGGGTTATGGTGTGTTAATAACTTGGAAGAGGAATGAACCGAGGAAGTAATCTCTACGGAAGGAAGGCGAAAGCCAATTTAACTCGGTGTAAAGATGGGACACATGAGAGCGTCTCGAGGTTCCAAAAACAAATCTTATGAAACAGTTCATGATACGCTTTAGTCTGTCTTCAAGAACCTAGTATATATATATATATATATATATATATATATATATATATATATATATATATATATATATATATATATATATATATATATATATACTATTGCGATTGTTTCCCTTCAGGATAGCGTTCGAACTTAAACTCATGAGTTCACTATCTTTTCGCCCTTTCTCATCATCTCCCAAAAACTCCCTCGTCTTCTCTTAATGATTTTTCTTCCGTTTATCTGTCAATTTTTTCTTAGGTTGTCGCGTCATACTTGTATTTCTAAGTTTGCATTTTTTTATTTTGTTGCGGCATTCGGTGCGGTCTTCAGCCCAAACCAGATACTTATCCTTCAATCAAAAGCTTCATACCTATTGAAATCAACTAGTCTACCAACTTGATTTCTGTTCATTATCGACGACGCTCTGATATGAGGCGTATTAAAATAAAATTACCTCTGTTTCTTCTAACATAGAACTTTTGAAGTGTGCTAGCATTTGGTAATTGCTTTAAGTTTTTGCTGTTATTACAATCGTTTTCCCTACATTTATTGTATTTTTTGTGTACAGTTTTAGGCATTAATAAATATATAATAAGGGGGCTCGTAGGCCGAGTGAATTGGGGCAAGGATCTCAGCGATCGGTACTGAAGGTTGTGGGTTCAAATCCCACCTGGGATGATTAAAATTTTATTTCGAGGGAACCCAGGAATAAATCTTGACCTTCTCACTCTGAATAGAAATATCGGTAACCTGAAGAATAACCCGTCCTTCATGCCCTAGTTGAAGTTACCGTTAACCACAAACAAACAACAGCGATAGATTATAAGAAATAAATAAAATAAAAAAACTATCATAAAAGAGCAATTAATGCCCTTTATATTTTATTAATATTTATTATTTCATAGTTTATTGCTAGTTTGTTAATGATACAAGAATCACTGACATTTTAATGAAATCTCTAATTTCTATGATTAATTTTTCTTCATAAATTCAACTAGAGGCTACTACCATTGTTGATGGAGATTTTAATTTCATTCCGTCAAATTAAAATATTAGGCTAAAGATTAAACTGGCGTGAGAAGACTAAAATTAATGTTCCCGTCGTTTCTATTAATTTGTCCTTCCTGTAATAATGTTCAGTAGAAGAAATCATCTAATAATTTTTGCTTAAGTATTAATTAATTATTCTTCGTTGACATAGTATGTATTTTATATTTATTTAATTATTTATTTTATTAATGATGAAGTACTCTTATAAAGGATGTCTACTTTGATAAAAATAAATACATTATGAGTACATGGCTCAATGGTGATGGGAAATTGTTCTTTATCTGCTACTCATTTTTTTTATAAGCCTTATCTCTTCACGGCTTAGTGGGCCCGCTGCATTACTTTTTATCGCTTTATTCTGATATCGGGCAGCTATATCACTTTATATAAACAGTCTCTATATAAAGATAAATAATAACTAAACTACTATAACTTAAAACTTTACTTAGTGAACTCACCAAATAGTTAACCATTATTACCCTTAGAATACTTGTTGAAAGCTCTTTTTATTTCTAGTATTTCAAGTATGTTGAGTTCAAAATAACAGCACTTTATTACATTGAATTGATTTATATATATATATATATATATATACACACACACATATATATATATATATATATATATATATATATATATATATATATATATATATATATATATATATAAATTATGAAATAATTCTTGATTATTAAATATTTTTTAAATATATTTTTTATTTTTTAAAGAGAAAAGATTTGACCCCGGTTGGGATTTGAACCCAAGTCTCCATCTCTCTAGTGGATAAGGCACCACGCTAGAGAGGTAGAGACTTGGGTTTGAATCCCAACCGGGGTCAAATCTTTTCTCTTCAAAAAAAATAAATAAATAAAAAAAAATAAATAAATAAAAATAAATAAATAAATAAAAAAAAAAAAAAAGGATATATATATCTATATATATATATATATATATATATATATATATATATAAATGGAAGTGGACGGAGGACTTGAATTTTAATAGGTTATAGATGTAGGGTGGGCAATGATAATTGTTTGTTTATTTCGTTTAACGTCACTTTATGCTGCTATGGCTAAACGGACGATGCTACGGTGGGAGTCCTAAATTTTGCCAATCCAGGTACAATTAGGATAGGGATCTTTAACGAGTACCTGACATCGCACAGGCTCAGGACCCCGATTTTACGTCCCTTCCGAAGGACGGCATAGCTAAGGATTTTTTACTCCCTTTAAAAAATCATCCTAAGGTTATCTGCCCGGCTGCGAACCCGCAATCTTGGGTTTAGTAGGTTGCTATGCTAACCACTACACCACAGGTGACCCCGGCGATGATTATTAATGACATGGTACAGGAAAGTGCCCCGGAAATATTGTTTACGGGAGGATGGATAGAGCCACTCCAAGGCAGTGAGGAGGTGCGAAACAAGGGAAAGTCTCGGGGTTCCGAAAACAAATGTGATAAAACTATTCATGGAGGGAAGTTAACAGAAAACGTGAGTTGAAAATTGTTTTTTTTCGAAAATGTTCACATTTGCCAAGCGTATATCTCGGAAACGCTAGAGAATATGAAAAATGTGTATATAATAAATTTTGTAGAAAATTTAATTTAGTAAATAGTCATGTTTTGGATACGACGCACCGTTTTCGAGATATGAGCACAAAACCAAAAAACCCATTCGCGCCCCCCTCCCTGTTCCCAAGCCCGAAAACTGCAGGATTTTTAGTAAGTTTACTTTTTAACTACCTAGAACATGTTTCCGAAGAAAAACCTAGGATTAGAGAAAACACCCAATTTTAGGCCTTCATTGACTGGACTATGGGAAGTATCTTCGCCATTAAAAGAGACTGCAGGATAGGAAGTGAATGCTTTACGACAAAGGGTATTATTTGATAAGATTAGTTTGGATTTATTTTAATTTTACAATTTCGACACTATTTATGTAGATTCGTGACATGTCCCTGAAGTGACATTGACATTGAGATGCAATAAAAAGATATTTATTTACTAATATATATTGGGGGCAAATCAGCGTCAGTTATTGAAATATAATAAAATATAGGTAAAAAATAAACAGATGAGGACTAAATATGCACAACGGGTTAAATTACAAAAAAAAAGAACCATACCGTCTGAAGAATGAGAAGGACTTAACAAAGCACGGATAGAAAAAAATCATAAAAACAAAATAAACTTCAAAACAGGGTTACGTAATAAAATAAACAAAAAAAAAATTAAAAATATATTTTATATTTATAAACATAGATTCTATTAAAACTGTCTCCCTTTTCTTTGAATTTGAAAAAAAAAAAAAAACGCTATCTTTAAAATAATTCCATTGGCGTTGAGAAGGGTGTGAGGGAGGGGGAGAGGTCGAGCTGGCAAAGAAAAGAAGAAAGAAAATATATCAAAGAGGAGAGGGGGGAAAAGAAGAGTTAATCAGGGAAAGAGCCCCAGCTGATATTAAACTTGGATCCTCCTCCAGCTGCTTTATCATCTCTTCTGCCTCCTCCTCTGTTCTGGGAGGGCGTCTGAATGCAGGATATGGTCAACAATTAACCAAGGGCGAAAGTGGAAGGATGGTTTCTTAAAGGATATTACCGAGCAAACTGGAAATTAATACCTTTTTTTGTATTTATTTATCCATTTATTGAAATTTACAACTGTACATAAAACAAAAATCCAGTAAATGTGATATCATGTATATAATAAGATGAATATTGTTTTTTTCTGACGCCTCGGTAGGTTGTCAGGAATAGAACGGGAAGCAACCTGAGAGACTACTGGATTTGAATAGTTATGGGATTTATTTAGTTATGGGTTTGTGCTAAATCAACATATGAAACATTGTCTTTATGGCTGATTCTCAAACTACAGGAAAATTTGTGTCCCCCACCCATTAAAATTCAATGAAGTAAACTTCGTTAAAAATATTGTTTCCAAATCGATTTATGTTATGTGAATTAATGGTGCTAATTGAATTTATTTGGGATTTTAGTGTTTTAGGGTTATAATTTTTAGGTTATTCTATGTCGATTAACATTGTCATGGCTTGTCCCTATGCTTGGATTTACGATAATGCAAATAATTATTACTGGATAGGGTGACACTAACTCAACTAACAGATAGTAATATTAAAATAAAATAGTGGAAGAAAGCGAAAATGTGTTTTTCAGGATTATAATGCCTAAGTAACCAATTCCCTACTTATTTTATTCTTGTCTCTGTGACTCCTTAATATTGGCGTTTCATTATAGTGATATTCATAAGTGATAGAAACGTATTCGGAACGAATTTCTGGAATTTTTGAGTTTTTATTTGCAGAGGCAGGCAGCTGTTTCTCGTGGACGCATCAGTTCGTAACCACGCAACCATTATACGTCGGAATATCCTAGTGTAAATATCACCTCAGACTGTAAGTACATTCATAGTTCACATTGTCATGTCCACTATAAATCAGTTAAACCAAATACTTATTTTTAACGGGCCTCATGCGTTCTAATACTTGGCTACGGCCCTCATAATATACTCCCGAGAAAATGGGAAGTAAATGAATAGTGTTTCGTTGGTAATATCTTTAACCTTATTTTCACATTGTCATGGTATCTTTATATTCCATGCAGATGTTAAAGACACTATGGCAATGTTAAAAAATTCATTTTTAAATAATTTTAGGAATACTGTGGCCGAAATTGAGTGTGATATTGATATTAAAAGTGAATTGGTGTGATATTATTTAAATTATGAGATGAAAAAAATGCTATAACGTTAAATAAAGACTGATATTCGTTATGAAGCAGGAATGTTTCATGTTTTATTTATTTTTTACCATGGAACCTTAAACAACTAAGATCCCTTTTTTACACTGTCATGTACCAGGTATGCAAGTTTTAAATGTCGTTTTAATTTCAATAGAATGCGCTCTTAGCCTATTGAAGGATTTGCTTATCTCTAAACGCTATTTTGTTTGTTAGTCATTTGTTTACAAAAGTCAGTTGTTCCCGTGTTAAAAATGTCTAATTTTAAGCCAAATAAAGAGCATTTGCGGCATGTCATGATTTTCTTATTTAATCAAAAGAAAAAGGCATCTGAATGTCATTGAATTCTTGTTGAGACTTATGGCGATGTTGCTCCAACCGTCAGGACATGTGAACGTTGGTTTCAAAGTTTCAAACGTGGTGATTTTGATGTTACTGATCAAAAACGAGAAAATCGACCAAAAAAAGTTTGAGGACTTCGAATTGCAATCTTTATTAGACGAAGACAATACCAAACCCAACAAATGATGGCAGAACAGTTGAATGTCACTAGGCAAGCCATTTCCGATCGCCTGAGAGCTATGGGAAAGATTCAAAAGGTTGGAAAATGGGTTCCACATGAATTGGACGAACGACAGATGGAAAAAACGAAAAACTGTGTGCGAAATGCTGCTTTTACGCCACGAAAGAAAGGGTTTTTTTTTGCATCGAGTTGTAACTGGCGATGAAAAATGGATTTATTTTCAGAATCCCAAACGAAAAAAATCATGGGTAACACCAGGACAACCATCCACATCGAGTGCAAGACCGGATCGTTTTGGGAAGAAGACAATGCTGTGTGTGTGGTGGGATCAGAAGGGAGTAGTCTACTACGAGCTTCTCAAACCCGGCGAAACAGTCAATACCGAGCGCTACCGACAACAAATGATCAATTTGAGTCACGCATTGATCGAAAAAAAAAACGCCCAGAATGGGCTCACAGGCACGCCAAAGTCATTCTTCAGCATGATAACGCTCCTGCACATTCAGCCAGATTGACTAAGGAAACGATTTCTTCGCTTGGTTGGGAACTCCTACCCCACCCGCCGTATTCACCCGACCTGCGCCTTCTGATTATCACCTCTTCTCATCGATGGGACACTCATTGGCGGAGCAACACTTCAACAATTTCGAAAACGTACGAAAATGGCTCGATGAATGGATTTCAAATAAAGATGAAGCATTCTTTTGAATGGTATCCATATATTGCCCGAGAGATGGGCAAAATGTGTAGAAAGCGAGGGTCAGTACTTTGAATAAAATATATTATACTTTTTTTTTAAATTACTGTGTATATATTTTAAGAAATAAACGACATTTTAAACTTGCATACCTGGTATAAAGTCACATTGGTGTCGGGGCATTCACATGGTCATGTGTTAAAATTATAAACTGAAATTTTAAAAAAAGTAAAGTGATTCATGTGTTGCAGCACCACCACTAAAAATCCTCACAGGTAGCCTCCAGGAAGTATCAAATGTTTGCAGCAAGATTTATCAACATTAAAATTTAGGATTTTGGTAGCTAGAAATTTTCCTTTAGTTTGAGAATCACCCTTATAGATAAGTTTATTTGAAACTAAGTATGGGGCATTAAGGATTTTTTGAAGGATTTTAGATTGCAAGGATTGGATACGAGATGAATTAGATAGTTTAGTGAAGCTCCAAAGCTCATAAATGCAGCCTTAACTGCGATATTACTATTACATAGGGCTATTTTATTTTAAAATGCTATTGAGTATTTTTGGGGATTGTAAAAGAGTACTGATCGTTGGATAATGGATTCGAGTGATATTTTTCAATAAAAATTAATAGTTTTATGTTTTGTGAGGCTATTTAATTATGTAATAATATAAGGTGTGGTTTATTTCATTTGTGGAACATTGAGGATAGTGTGAAATGTAGCTTAAATTGGAACAGAGATAAAGGCTTCTAAAGATTCGTAATTAAATCCTAGCCACTTTTTGAGAAAAATTGAATGCCTGTATTTCAGTTTCCATTTGTAATCTACAGAGGCCATTTTATGCTGAAAATATAATTTAATGTAGTTTAATTTTGAAATTCACAAGTCATCATTTTAACAGATATTTTGGTGAAGCGAGGAGTCGATCAAAATTTTCGAAAATTATAAGTTACCAATTACCGAATAGTGGCGTTGTAACTCCAAAACTTGGAATTAAATAAACAATCACAATCCTAACAACATATTAATTTTAAAACAAAATGAAAAACTCTACTGGACTATTCCTTCATTCCAGCAACATCCCAACTGTGGTCGAATGTCCAAGAATAACGCGTTGCTCCTATTTATTTTAATTTTCCAATGTAAGACAGGTTTAATAAGTTCGATTATCAGTAAGGTTAAGGTAACTTACAGAACAGAGCTAACCTAATCTTCAACACAGCGACCTAAATGATTCTATAGATTTAGTATTGATCTTCAGACAGAAATAATTCAGAACAAATATAAGCCTATATTACTTACAAATTATATTTCATTGTTGTCACTTTCTCTTACCTGGAACAGGAAAAAAAAAAAAAAAATTAAAAATATTGAAATAATTCAAACCAAAACAGTTAAATAATTGTGGAGTTTAATCGGAAAATGCTGTAAGTACCACATTAAACTAGTTTATAAAATGAAAAATAAAATTTCATTGAAATGGAACTTCCTTTATTATTGACTCAAATTTAAATTTAAAAATATGGGGCGAACTCGCATTTTTCATATCGTCCAATATCACTCTTGCCTATTATGAAATGAAAAAATAAACTTTATTCTTGGACTTACTGCGAAAGACTCATTTACATGACAGTTATCAGACCTATTTGGACATACGGAGATGAGCTCTGGGGCTCAACTAAAGCTTTTAATTATTCTCGTATCCACTTCTTATATCATTTATAATTTTCTTTCATCCGTCTTCTTCTTCACCTAAATCTGGGTACAGATCCTGCTTAGATGTAGATTTCAGCTCTTCATAGAATCGTCTAAATGTTGGATTTATGTAGGGAACAAGATCTTTCTTCTTTTCTGCCGCAATCGGAAGCACATTTTAACATCGCTCTAATTTTAGTTGCCTGCCCTTTATCAAAAAACTTACAGTTTTAAAATTAACATTTATATCGAAAGTCGACTTGTAGTAGAGAACACTGCAGCTATCTTTGTTATAGTTAAGCCATCTTACTTTCCCCCAATGCATAGTACCTTTTTCATTATCTTTTTTCTATGGACCAAGGCGGTTTTTAAAGGGGACGAAAAATTTTAATTGTGAAAAGTTGTGGGGCTTAGTAAACTTGACTCGCTTTTCACAAGTAAAAGTTTCAAGATTTGAATATCAGCCCACAATTCACAAAGGAATATCCTTCATTGTAATGGACGGAACACTTAGCCCGTTAGACAAAAGAAAAGAGAAAAAAATTACGATTCTGGTGATGTAGATAGCTCGAAATTCACAAAATTCGACTTAGCCCACTATGCACAGGTGCCACAGATATATAAATATATTTTGGGAGATGTAGATAATTAGGGTAGGCAGTCAAAGATATTCGGCAGATCAAAATAAAATGTTTATTTTATTCTAATTCTTAAAGCCAACGTTTCGACTTGCAATGCAAGTCTTCATCAGGGCTAGAAAAAGAGAAAACAAGCAAAGAAGAGGTATGACTACATTGTAAAATTATATGAATAAACACACACCAGAACATATAGGAATGAGTGAGAAAGAAAATAAACATAAACAAACAAATAAACATAAATAACTGTATAAGAGTAAGGATAGTAACTTAAAGGCAATATATAAAGGCCATAAGGCCAGTAAAGACTATTGAATTGAGGCTAAAATGAGAATTCAATGGGTGATAGTTACTTAAATATCCCTGATGATGTTATTAGATATCCCTGATGAAGACTTGCATTGCAAGTCGAAACGTTGGCTTTAAGAATTAGAATAAAATAAACATTTTATTTGATCTGCTGAATATCTATGACTGCCTACCCTAATTATCTACATCTCCTATATACATCACAGTCAACTATACCTTATGATTATAAATATATTTTATGTGGGTTTATTTATAGTTTATTCCCAGTTTAAACCATTTTAAAGGAATACCTCCATAATCCGGCATTGTCGGATCCACGAGCGTGCCGGATTATAGAGGTCTTACTGTAATAAAAATACTTTTTTTTAATTTAAACTAGCAATTTTATTTATTAAAAAAAAAAACAATAAAAATGCGAAATTCATTACTTTAAAAATAATAAAAATAAACAAGAATAAGATATAAAAGAGAAGATGGGTAGAAGTTGGCAAAGCATGAAATTACCGCATAAAGTCAGCATTCGAGAACTTATTTTCCTAAAACCCCCACAGGGACCTGGACTTACCCCAGCCGGTGGCTACATCAGATTCCTATTGTGCTACTGTAACCTCCCAGTAATCACCTTCTATTCTGCAGCTTGTACAATATTTACAAGTCCTCTGGAACTCTTTTTTTTCTTTTTATTCTTTTTCTAATAGAAATTTATAACTGTATCAGAAAACACATCTAGTAAATATGCGGTATACAATGCGAAATGATTAAAACTTGTAGAGGAACTACCCATTGGTAGAACTCTAATGAAATATCTACAAAAGAAGATCACGAGGCCAGCTTCTTTTCAGACACCGCGGAGGATTGCCAGGAATGGAATGGGAAGTAGATTTGGATGAGTGTTAAGTTTATTATGAAAGGAGAGGTATCTGGTTCGTGCCAAATCGGCGACATATTGGATATTAAGGTCATTATAGATTAATTCATTTGTGACAAAATAAGGAGCATTAAGGATTTTTCGAAGGATTTTCGATTGGAGTGATTGGATGCGGAAAGGATTCGATGGTGTAGTGGATCCTCACAATTCTATATCGTAAGTCCAAATAGGTCTGATAATCGTAATATAGGCAAGTTTCTTATAGTGAATCGGGAGATTTGAACGTTTGTCAAGTAAGTTTTGTAGCAGTCGAAATCTACGTGCAGATTATTGTCTTTTCAATCTTGTATGAGGGTTCCAGGTAAGTCTCTTGTCCATATCAAATCCAAGGTATCTTATCTATTCTACATTATTAATGGTACTCCATTAAAGGATACAGGAGGACAGGATGAGGTAGGTTTTCGACGTAGGGTAAAGGTTATTTGCTGGGATTTATCTTAACTCTCCAGTTATGACACCATTCTTCAAGGGAAATGATATGTGACTGGAGTGTCTGGGATTGGTCTGGAACTAAATTTCAGTATTCTCATGTCCTTTTAGAAGACTAGAAACACCTGTTTAGCAAACCTTAGGCACTGAAAAATTGGTTTTTATTCAAGATTGTACAATTACTCAGGTGACAATCCAAGTTAAAACTTCAACTTACTTCATACACATACACAGCTGGGCAAATTTATTTATTTATTTTTTATTATTTATTTATTTGTTGTTATTATTTTTTTTTTCTTCTGTGGCTCTGCAGACCTTATAGATCCTTGGTGACCCTTATCCAGCCTGGCTTTCCACCTCTGCTTATTTTGGGGCATCCGTTCTAATTTGCAGCCTGTAGTTCTGATATCTACGTTACCACAAAGCGGGGATCGTTACCACTTTTTCAGACTGAGTTTCAGAGGCTGATTGAAGGCAAAATTTAATCACAGCTGAAATATAATCAAACTTTTATCATAGCTATTTTTAAAACTAATTTCCTGGAATCAATTACCTAATTTTATAATGGTTAAATCTTCCAGTCAAATTATCATTAGTTCACTTAAAAATGACTGAAAGATTTAATAATTATTAAAATATGTGCTGGAGTCCATAAAATTAGTTGTCAAATAGCTATGATTGAATTTTGATTAATTTTTAACTAAGATTACATTTTGCCCAACTCTGTACACGTATATAATGAAACCCGTTTAAAATAATGTTTATAAGATTTTTGGTTGTACAAAAAAAAAAGCATCAAAATACTGATTGATGAAATAATTGCCACTTTCATTGAAATTATTATCTTTTAATACTGGTTTCGAATGTTAAACATTCATCTTCAGTTCTAAGAGATACAAAAACTTTCAAAACTTCAGCAATTTGTTACATGGATTATATATATTAATGTTATAAAAAATGTAACACAGGAAATCAAATATATGGTACTCTCTTGAGGAGATCAAACGGATTTCTGAAATATATCCACAGTGGAAGAAAAAGGGTTAATAATAGGTTAAATTATTGGGGTTTATTGCTTGGGTTTTCCCAATCACTAATTGAATTTTTCAGTTCCTATTGGATACAAATTCAAAAGGGAACTAATTGGATTTTTCCACCCCCCCCCCAAAAAAAACTGTAATACAATCAATAGAGGAAAAGGTGTAAAAACGGACACTAGTGTAAATATGGGCACCCCTCTCTACTGGCTAAGACAGATATTGAAGACTGGCAGCGAGGCTGGTCTATGGAGCCATTTGCTAATATAAGATAGCAGTCAGCAGTTGGAACCATTCTTCCAACTAGTCTGGATGCAGCTTAAGTTATTGTGAAAATTGGTGTTCATTCTGGACTGTAAACTTTTGAGAGAAATGTGAAATCGTTTTATTTTTATGTTCTTATGTTTATTTAAAAATAATTTTACAATGATATCTGGAAAGCGGAGATCTTAAGCTACTTTTTGAAGCACACCTTTGGTCACCCACGCTTTTAGGTTACATGTGATAGTGGCCATCTTTTTAGGTGGAGTTGGTGTAAATATAGACCCCCATTTCCTCGAGGAATTCAGTATATATCTCTTGTTAGAGATCACAAGTTACATCTTTTGTGATGGAAAGTTCTCTGAAGCCACTCGGGGAGAGGTGTGGGGAAAATTTTTCAAATGTAGGAACTTAGATCGTGCGGGGCTGAAAGATTCATGATTACGATTTCTGTATTTTTTTTTTTTTTTTTTTTTTTTTTTTTTTTAATAAATAAATTCTCTGCCGTATCAAATTGTTTTTATCTTTTTTTTACCTATTTATGGTGATTTTTTTTTAAGAGAGCCTATATTTACAAACCCAACTTTATTTTTATCCGGTGCAATTTTGAAAGATTTTTGTAAATCGTCATTTACCTTCTCACGTTTAAGAAACTTGTTATAGTTTGTTATAATGGAAGACAAAATACTAGTATTTTTCAAGTTAAAAGTAACTTTAAATAAAAAACAGACGTACGGAGTTGAGCTATAGGGCTCAACTAAACCATCGAATTCATCCCGTATCCAATCCTTACAATTTAAAATCCTTCGAAAAATCCTCAATGCACCTTACTGTGTCACCAATAAACTTATCCATAAAGATCTTAAATGTTCCTTATTCAGCCCAGATCGGATACCAATCCTTTCATAGTAAGCTCCATAACCACTCAAACCCACTAGTTTCTCAACTTGCTTCCTACTCAATTCCCGATAATCCTCCGAGGCGTCTGAAAAGAAGATGGCTTAGAGATCTTCTTGCGTAGATTTTTTATTGAAGTGCTACTGATGAGTAGTTCTTTTCAAGTTTTGGCAAGTTATTGTAAGCGTTTTTAACGCATTTACTTAATTTATATTTGTACAGTTGTAAAAACAAATTTCAATAAAGAATTTCAATAAATTCTTTAAAATAAAAAAAAAATATAAAAAACAAAAGGGGGCCCACATTTACACCTTTCCTCTACAATTTAATTCGGTTATCTTAATTTTAATCTATTCTGATGATGGCTATCAAAGATATGGCCGAAACATTGGCGAAATAAAAATATGCTTTTTTAAATCTTAACATAGCTTATTTGTATACTCATCTCTCTCAACAATCTACTTTATACAACTCATTCAGTCGTTTAACACAGCTCATAAAAATATAATTATTTATTTATTACAATTCCATAATATTACAAGCGTAGGACAAATAAAATTGCCAAATCGAAATAATGCAACGGTAAGAATCGATCTTCGTTGAGTCAAAGGACACAATGTTTAAATTGTGATTCGCCATCAATATAAACAAGTGACGGTATATCGTTCAATCTCTATTTACCAATAGAACTTTAGCCAAGAGAAAGATTTAAAGATACTTTAGTACGAGAATCTAGTTTGGGAAAAAAAAAAAAGTTGGAAGTTTGGATTGATGGATGGCTGAGAGTTGAGGGGTAGACCCGGGCATGAGACGAGTGAAGGAATTGATTGAAAATTTGATTGATGTCTGCACCAGTCCCATCCATTGTTGTGAGAAATTAGATTAAATATATATATATATATATATATATATATATATATATATATATATATATATATATATATACATACAGGGTGTCCCAGACATAGTGTAAAAAAAAAAAAAAAGGGGTAATACTGCAAACTAAACGGGGTAGAATGGCACAAAAAAACGAGTGTCCTATCTCAATTTTTTGAGGAGATAGAATTTTTTTTCGTTTTTATTTTTAAAATCTTACTTTTTTTCTGAAAAATTACAGTTTTCTCTACTTTGTTTTAGCGTAGAAACTAAAACGATGATATTTTCTTATTCAGCATTAAATTTTCTAAAAGATGAAATAGGTCTAGTTAATTTAAATTCACTTTTAAGGAGCCTTTTAACGCACAAAACACAAAACATTTATTAAAACTTATTTTAAATATTTAAAAAAAAAGTACGTTTATGTAACATTAGGTAATCAGCAAGAATTTGGTTAACCCCCCCTTAACTCCCTATAAATAAGTTTTTTTTTTTTTGGGGGGGGGGGGGAGGGCTTGCCACCTTCACAACTCTTTATCCATCATGCATATGGACAAGTGATAAAAAACTAATACATTTATTCAATCTAGTAGGTATGTGGAGCAATCAAGTATTTATTCTCTAGCGTGTTTTTCATCAGAAAAACGTCTGTTAGACTCAAAAGGTGAAGTGCAATTGTATCAATAAAAAGCTAACTAAATTCTGCAGTTTTTGAGAAATTTGACGGCTTCTAGGGTTCTCCAGTGAGGAGTGAGGAATTTTCAAAAAATATTAAAAATTTAAGTTTTAATAAATGTTTTGTGTTTTGCGCGTTAAAAAGGCTCCTTAAAAGTGAATTTAAATTAACTAGACCTATTTAATCTTTTAGAAAATTTAATGCTGATTAAGAAAATATCATCGTTTTAGTTTCTACGCTAAAACAAAGTAGAGAAAACTGTAATTTTTCAGAAAAAGTAAGATTTTAAAAATAAAAACGAAAAAAATTCTATCTCCTCAAAAAATTGAGATAGGACACTCGTTTTTGCGCCATTCCACCATTTACACTATGTCTGGGACACCCTGTATATATATATATATATATATATATATATATATATATATATATATATATATATATATATACACATTTACCGATTAACAAATAGTACTTTAATTATTAGTCCCTTATTTATGATATCGTATAAAGCCGCGATAGTGAATGCTAGTTTTATATAAGTTGGTTTGTTTTTAAGCTAACAATTATTTATTAAAATGGAACATATTTAACCGCTAACCTACCTGGTCAAAAGTAATACGTTTTTGAGAAACGTGAGTGCGTTACGTGTAGTTAGTTAAATAATATGAGAGTAGGAACAGAAAAGAGCTCAACCCTCCTTATACTTAATAACACTAGCTCACTAATGTGTGAGCTCCTTTTGACTGTACAAAGCTACTACAATTTTTCAGGAAGCTAGTATGAGAGATACAATATGCTTTTGAACATATGAATCCTGGCGTGCGATATAGATAAACCAAATCAAAGAGCATTGGCATAAACATAATTATTATTATTATTTTTTTTTTTATCAAATCAAAAAGGTTACGCCACAAATATAGGATCTCATGGTTGACATTAATTTGACGGCATTACACACATTTGCGTCAATCAAAGTGAAATATGTTTCACAGTATAACCATTGTTTTTCAGTGTGAATAAGGTGCTATTTAATAAATTTAATGAATTAAAGTAAGTATTTCAAATGTTTTTAGCAACCAATCGTCTTCTTTAAAGGTTTTTTTTTTTCCATTTTATCAAAACTTTCTTCCATCTCTGATTAAATTTATATTTTAAACAGGAAATAGGTACTTCGTGTCCTTTAACTGGTCACTAAAATAGTTCCCAATAGTTAAAAGATGTCTTAATTTTATCTAATTTTAGTTCAAAATTGGGAGTTTTTGTACCTGTATTTTATCGTTCAGTAATTTCCGGGTCACTCATCTTGCTCCTGAACCAATGGACACATACTAATTAAATAAAAATTAAAGAACCCGTTAAAAGAATTTTAATATTTTGTTATTTTTTCATCGTCATGTTTGGTGCCGCTTAAATCGAAAAGGTGCGGCTGATTAGAACTTATTTATTGTAATATTTTTCAGGCTAAAATACAAAAGTGTTTTGTATAAACCTGATCCAAGCTGAATTTGCGTATTCGGGATTTAATATTAGACGCGGAATTTCATTTTAAAATAAAACCTACAAAAAAAACAACACCTACCTAAATCGAACCCGACCGAACATATACTATCATTGGCAGTCAAGACGACAATCCCTAAATCATATTCCATGTAATTTTTTTTTTTTTTTTTTTTTTTTTTTGAATTTCTATTTCGTTTAACGTCACTTTATCGGCGATTGCTAATCGGACGATGCTGCGGTGGGAGTCCTCAATTTTGCCTATCCAGGTATAATTAGGATAAGGATCTTTAATGAGTACCTGACATCGCACAGGCTCGGGACCCCGATTTTACGTCCCTTCCGAAGGACGGCATAGCTAAGGGTTTTTTACTCCCTTTAGAAAAACCTAAGGTCATCTTTTTTTTTTTTTAATTTTATTCTTCATACAACTTTACATGTTCTATTTACATAATATGTTCTTTATATACTTTACATGTTATTAAGTATATTTTAAACGAGTTTTCTTTTTATTTAATATTGTTTTAAGAAAATATTAATTAGTTATTGAATTATTTAATCTTCTTAGAGAGGACTGATTGGGATCCTCTTTTAAAAAGTTATAAGAGCTCTAGAGAGAAGGGCTTAATAAGTCTCTTATTTCTGTTTGAAAGCTCTTCTTCGAGCCTCTTCTTGATATTCTTCATCTTCATCGTATTATCTTCTTCGAGCAACGTCAAACTCAATAATGATCTCCCACTTAACAAGAGGGACTTATATTTTAGAAATAATTAGCTCTGATGGACCATCATCATATTTTGCCATTGAATAAATTATCAACGATCAAATCCCTTCATAATTTGAGAGGACAAAAGGAAAAAATAAACTTAATTTCTCCCTGACTGAAAAAACAAAACAATAGAATTTACATTTTAGAATTACAGACTACTTCAACATTTACTAGAAAAACGATCAAAGCTCCCAATTCATTACAATAGACATAATTACGGAGTTGAGCTTTGGGGCTCTACTAACATTCCAACTCATTTCGTATCCAATCCTTACAATCTAAAATCCTTCAAAAAATCCTAAATGCCCCTTACTTTGTCACCAATAAACTTATCTATATAGACCTTAATCTTCTATATGTTGCTGATTTAGCACAAACCAGATACCTATCCTTTCATCGTAAGCTCCATAACCACCCAAATCCATTAGTTTCTCAACTTGCTTCCAACTCCATTCCCGATAATCCTCCGAGGCGTCCGAAAAGAAGATGGCCTAGAGATCTTCTTGCGTAGATTTTTTATTGAAGTGCTACTGATGAGTAGTTCTTTTCAAGTTTTGGAAAGTTATTGTAAGCGTTTTTAACGCATTTTTTTGTTAATGTATATTTGTACAGTTGTAAAAACAAACTTCAATAAAGAATTTCTAAAGTAGAATTTTTATTTAAGTGCTTTGCTATCTCGATTATCGTTTCTAATACCTCGGTAGAAAAAATTGTTATTACACAAAATAATCGACTGAGGACTAAAAAAGCTAACCACTTCTTATTAAAAGAACAATAATAACCCAAGAAATAAATTAGTAAACAGCAAATATCATTTATTATCCATATTTATTAGACAAAGGGAGCGGAAACATTCAAACGAAACAATTCAGTAAACACTGTAGATAAAAAGATGCACTGATATTTCTCTGGATATAAATTTTAATAATGTATTACTGTTCCAAAATGAGTATGAACATTTAATGAAATGAAAAATAATCTTTATTCTAGTATAATAAAAATCCCGAACGTCAGCTCGGGAGAAGAGGTATGAAGCTGAGAAGAAAAATTGGAGGAGAGAAGAGAGAAAGTGCCACGGCTGTGGGAAGGTGGCTCATTTGGTAGCACAGTGCCCCCGAACAAGATGCTTCGGATAACTTAAAAAAAAAAACCGTTAAAACAGCAATCCTTAAGGACGAAAAAGCTAATTCTAATTGTGGATGGAGAGAGTGGCCAAGGATGTCCAGCTGAGTAGTTCTTTTCAAGTTTTAACATGTTACTGTAATCATTATTAGCTCATTTACTTAATGTATATATTTGATCCTAATTATGTCACATACAAGCTTCTATATTAAAATTCAAAATTGTTCAATTTTTTGCTGATTTAGTTCAAACCAGATACCTCTTATTTCCTAGTAAACGCCACATCCACTCGAATCCACTAGCCTCTAAACTTGATTCACTCTTAATTCCCTATAAATCTCTGTAGCCTCTGAAAAGGAGATGACCCAGAGACCTTCTAATGTAGAACTTTTATTATAGTGCTACTAATGAGTAGTTCTGTACAATTTATTTAAAAGTGATTGAATCAACTGAGGTACACCATGATGGTATAGAAGGATCAATAAAATTAGGATTGATGAATTAATTTCCACTTCTATTGAGATTATTTAATTAGAAAACTAGTTTCGAATGCTAAACATTCATCTTCAGTACTAAAACATACAAAATTTTACTAAATACAAAGTTTAACCTACCTGCTCCCTTCTACTTCTCACGAATTCAGTGAGAAATCCATTTCTGTTTTAGTTACCTCTAAGGTGGGTGCCCATGTTTGATTTCTTGTCTTACTTTTTTAAAAACTTTAGTATATATAATCTAAGTACTGATGTGATGAAAACATTTTGTATGTTTTAGAACTGAAGATGAATGTTTAGCATTCGAAATTAGTTTTCTAATAAAATAATCTCAATAGAAGTGGCAATTAATTCATCAATCTAATTGAAGTGATTAAATGTTGCAATAAATCCTGAATACGGTTTATAAGTTAAATATTTTTAAATAAATCAAATGAAATTCTTAATTTTTTATTTACTTCACGTTAGGGATAAATTAATTCCAAAATATTAATTCCCAGCGGCACTAATCCTTAAATAAAAAAAATCAGTACTGAGAATCCTATGAACCATTTCGATTCCTAGCAACCGATCGATACAACTGACAATGGCGATAGTTTTATGATTTATAGTCATGCAATAATTCTTTATTCTATATTTCAAATATAATAAATTCTTTATTTCGTACATATCATTATTATTCTCCCATGATTTGATATTTCCAGTATCTCTTCCTAATCAATCCATATATTGGAGAGACCAATGTACATTTTTGATGAAGTTAAAAAGTTTTTTGGTTTGTTTTATTCGTAAAATAAATTCTGGATTGAAAAAATAATTGATGATATTAAAAAAAAAAAAATTGTTACTCTGTATGGAGAAGAAAACAATAAGTAATACAATAGAAATGACCACAGAATCCTGGAACGTTTTAAAACATACTCCAAGCTGAGTCAAATGCGCTTTCAATGTCCAATAAAACCGACTGGAAGTTCCCTCTGGCGGCAAAAAAAGGAAACCATTAGTCCTCTCCCATTCACTAATTTATTTCTGTCTCATTTTATTCAGTTCGGTTCTTTGAAGAGTGAAATGTTTTAGTGAATGGGAAGTTTCGAAACCGGTAAATATTTCTTTTGATAAAAATCAAAAAAACACATACTAATTAATTAATTCGTTTTTATCATTGTTAATTTGTAATATGATGTAGGGGAAGGTGCTGTACCTGTGGACAATTTTCACTTATAAATTTTTCTACTTTTCGGTGCTTTATTTATCTGAGTGGTTATTGTACCATTAGATAAGAAATTTAAGGGGCTATCGAACCCTGGTGTCTTTAATTCGAAAAATAATTTTATTTTTACAGAAAATAATGTTTTGTAACTTACTGATTAGTGTCCATAGGTACCTTCCCCCTTTGTACCTGTGGACACTAATGCTTGTACCAATGGACATTCATTTCTTTATAGGTTTATAGGGATAACTGTAATGACATTTAGAGAAACACATCAGAAATAATTTTTTATAAAATGTACTAAACAAAATAGAATATTTAAACAAGAAAAAGTCAACTTGATTATTAAACTGGAAGGCCGACTAGAAAGGTGACAACAATAAATTTAGCGTATGAAAGTAAATAGAAACTTATTTTTAAACCTTTTAACAAAAATGAATATTTATGTACCTATAATTATTATTAACGAGTGCCCAGACTTTTTTTAAAGGAAAAAATCGAATCATTAGAGATTGTATCCATGAAAAGATGTAGGGAAATGTAATTGTTATATAATCATATGTTATAATTATATAATCCCAGTGCGTTATAAAAGATGGCGGTGGTAATTTTCTTTTGATATCTCTTATTTCAATTTCATAATCAGTAGCGATGTCAGGAAGCATAAATTTTGGGGTTCTATCATTTGATGAAATTTTCTTCAAGTAGCAAATATTGAACGTGAACGAGTCTACTTTTTTTTTTACCAAAGCTATAAAATGCTTTACAACACAAAACGTAGCTGCCAACATATATTTCTTCATCTCCAATTTCTTTACCTTGTTCATAATCATTCATGAATTAATCCAAAAAACTACAATCTTCGCTTGATGGATCAGCCAAGATCAGATTTGTGGAATCATTATCTTCACTAGTTGAATAGTTTGTTATAAATTGTGAGTGGCGAGTTTTCTCCTCTGAAAAACAAAGGTTATACGAATAGTAGGTATCCAAATTTAGGCGTTCTATATCACGCGGAATGCCTACAAACTTTTCTGCAATAATGAATTAATTAACAAAAAGAAAAATCTGTTTTACTTGTGGACACTTTAACTATCTGTCCACAGGTTCAGCTGGCAATGGTGTCCACAGGTACAACTGAATGCCATGTTGTGCGGAAAGCTCTGTTTTACAAAACCCGTAAGTGATAACAGATATGAAAACATGTGAAGTTATGATATTAATTTATAGGACAAAAATGAAATATTACTGCCTAAAAATTTCACTGGTTGGATTGGTTAGGATTTCGAAGAAAAAACTTAAAAATAATAATTTCTACTATACTGTTGATCTGACAATCTTGAAAATCCACGTGCAACTGCAGGGAGATGCTTGCAGCACTACTAATCTACCAATTTTGATTTACCTCCTCCCACCCTCTCTTACTTACAAATGTCCACTGGTACAACTGTACAGCACCTTCCCCTACAATACCATAACTTACTTTTTTCCAATCCACATACAAGACTAAAACGACAAGAAACTGCTCTTCGTTACAGACTACTTCAACATTTACTAGACAAACGATCAAAGCTTCCAATTAATTACAAAGGACTCATTTACATGACTGTGATTACACCTATTTGGACACACGGAGTTGAGCTTTGGAGCTCAACTAAACCATCCAATTCATCTCGTATCCAATCCTTACAATCCAAAATCCTTCGAAAAATCCTCAATGCTCCTTACTTTGTGACCAATAAACTTATCCATAAAGATCTTAATGTTCCTTATGTTGCTGATATAGCCCACAGGAGATACCTATCCTTCCATAGTAAGCTCCATAACCACTGCAATCCACTAGTCTCCCAACTTGCTTCCCACTCCATTCCCGATAATCCTCCGAGGCGTCTGAAAAGAAGATGGCCTAGAGACCTTTTAGTGTAGATTTTTATTGAAGTGCTACTACTGAGTTGTTCTTCAAAAGTTATATACATGCCATTGTATTCTCTATCAACACATTTACTTGATGTATATGTTTTTGTACAGTTGTAAATATCAATAAACGAGAAAAAAAAAAAAAAAAAAAAAAAAAAACTTTTTTGCATAATTACTATCAAACTGCAATTAAATTAATCAGCTGGCAAGTAGGATTACTAATACTGTAACTACTAACCTCCGAGCTCCTAGAGGAGACTTGAAAGTCATTAAGGACTTTGATAACCCACATCACGGGATAGGGTGGGAGAAAAAAAAAAACCCGCATACACGGTATAGCTCTCTCCATTTTATGGAATCTCATAAAGCGGGAAATATTTGCCAGTTTAGTGGGCTGTTAAAACTGCATTATTGCAAGAGGTAAGGCTAGATATGGTTTTATATATGACTTTAAGGGGAATATACTGATTACGTCATTGACATAAATATGTAACATTATATTATTAAAGAATGTGAGAGCTATATCATTTTATGTATGAAGAAAAAAAAATCGATTTTTCATTTCCGACTCCAACAAATCGTAAATTCATAGAAGTGTACATATCAATACCAAAGGAGGATCGATACCAAAGAAGGATCGATACCACTAACATTGATGTATTATTTCCCACTTCCATTGGATTTTCATTCGAATACTTGTTTTGAATATTTTTTTTTTTTTCACATTATTTATTATATCCACACCTGTCACTCAATTCATGACATTAAGCGGATGTGACAGGCATGTGGGAGTTCAGCACCCAGCGGTACCTACTCCAGTCGCATTTTTTAAAAAGATTTATCTTAGGAGATCTCTTAACCAGCTCCTCTTCAGCCTTCGTCGTGTTGTCTCTGGCATATCCAAAGTCGCCACGTTTTGTATTAGTTTGTTGTAGTGTCCTGGAACTTCGTGATAAAATCGTTTGTATGAAGTGTCAATATGGTCCTGTATAGTGGGTATGTTCAAGTCTGTATGCAATGTTATGTTACTGACGTACCAGGGTGAGCGAGTTATGATTCTTAAAACTTTAGACTGAAAAGTTTTTAATTTTTGAATGTGAGTCTTTTTTGCTGCCCCAAAAATTTGTGATGCATATGTCCATAAAGGTTTGAGTAAGTATAAGTATTTAATCGCTCTCTGATTTTTAGAGTCGATTGTTTGTGAAGAATAGAGTATAGTAATCTTAGTCTGTAGTTTTGAATATTAAACCTTTATAATTATTTCTAAAAACATACCAAAAATTCTCAAACATCAGCACTTTGGAACAAAGAATATTTTTATTAATTTTCAAAATGTAAGACAAGAAATCAGAAATGTTCATATATATCTAAGAGGACCAACAGAAAGGGATTCATAAAGCTACCAGTTCCTAGAGTAAATTTTGATTTAAAAGACAGACTGTGGGGGGGGGGGGTAGTCGGCCCCGAATAATGAGGGGAATGTACTTTAGGTATTCCATCTAACTAATCTGGGCATATATGCGGAATGCGACATACGCGGTCGAACTGCTTGAGCTGTGAATTTTAAAAAAAAATATAAATATTGATGAGGTTTATTTGACTGTTAAGTATTAGGAGAAGTAGATAGTTGGGGTATGCAGTCATAAAGATAAGTTTTTTAATTGCTTGTATCTTTATGACTGCATACCCCATCTACTTCTCCTAAATATAAATATATTGAAATTTACAACTGTACTGATATATACATCAAGAAAATGTGTTGATAACGATTACAATAACATGTCAAAATTTGAATAGAACTACACATCAGTAGCATTTCTAATATATTCTACACAAGAAGTTCTCCAGGCCTTATGGAGCTTACTATGAGAGGATAGGTATCTGGTTTGGGCTAACTAAACAATATATTGAAAAGATCTTTATGGATTAGTTTATTGGTGACAAAGTAAGAAGCATTAAGGATTTTAGATTGTAAGGATTGGATACGAGATGAATTGGATGGTTTAGTGGAGCCCTAAAGCTCAACTCCGAACGTCTAAATAGGTCTAATCACAGTCATGTAAATAAGTCTTTTGTAATTAAATGGGAGCTTTGTCTAGTAAATGTTGAAGTAATCTGTAACGACGAGCAGTTTCTTGTAGTTTTAGTCTTGTATGTGGATTCCAAGTAAGACGTTTGTCCAAGTGGAGTCCTAGGTAGGGGATCTGTTCAACAGAGATTAGTGGAATTACCTTAAAGAATACTGTAGGGCAGGAAGTCGTAGGTTTACGACGAAGGGTAAAGGCTATCTGGTAAGACTTGTTAAAATTTATTTTGAAGACAGTGGTAGGATGAGTTGGGATATCACCTGTATATACCGTGTAGAGGAAGGGGCCCAAGATAATACTTTGAGGAGCACTGGCAGATTGGGTAAAGAGGGAAGAACAGAGCTGTAAATAAATTGTAAATGTACATATCCTTGTATAAGATATATAGTCCAGTCAATAAACACATTGTAGAGTCCATCGAATATCCGATAATTTTTTACTTCACAGCTTCGTTAGGAGTAGTTAGAAGGTAAACATACTAAAAGTCCCCGCCCCTGGGGGCTGAGCTAACGGTGAAGGAGAGGAGAGAAGGTCCCAATTTTGTGTTTTTCGATTATATCTCGAAAACAGTTGACTCTAGGAAAATATGCTACTAATCATAATTAAAGCTAATTAAATTTCCTATAAAATTGATTGTATACATATTTGTCGAAATTCCAACGGTTTTCGAGATATACGTTATTAAAAATCGATAATATTAGAAATAAAAAAAAAATCTTTACCTCACATTTTTTTAAACATTGCTTCAAATACCAGAAACGTATGTATGAAATTAAAATATTTTTAATGCTCTACAATTTTGACTCTGACATTTAATCGTGGAAGGTACGAGAAGCAAACGTTTAACAAAAAGTGAGGTGACATTTGTTTTTTCCCGAAAGTCACCTATTTTCAATAACGTATATCTCTAAAACGGTTAGAATTACGACAAATGAATATATAATCAATTTTATACGGACATTTAATAAGCTTTACTGTTTATTTGAACCGTTTTCATGATATAATCAAAAATAAACTTCTCTCACCCCCCACGGGCGGGGACGTTTAGTATGTTTACCTTAAGTATGTTTATAAAATTTCCTATAAAATTGACTATATATATAAATTTTTCGTAATTCTAACCGTTTTCGAGATATTCGTTATTGAAAATCGGTGATTTTCGGGAAAAAAACAAATGTTACCTCACTTTTTGTTAAACTTTTGTTTCTATTACCTTCCACGACCGTTTCCCAGAAAAAATGTCAGAATTAAAATTGTAGAGCATTAAATTTACTTTAATTTCATTTATACATTTCTGGTATTTGAAGCAAATGTTTAACAAAAAGTAAGTTAAACATTTTTTTATTTCTAATATTATCGATTTTCATAACGTATATCTCGAAAACCGTTGGAATTTCGACGAATATGTATAAAATCAATTTTATAGGAAATTTAATTAGCTTTAATTATGCCTTGTAGCATATTTTCATAGAGTCAACTGTTTTCGAGATATAATCGAAAAACACAAAATTGGGACCTTCTCCCCTCCCCCCACCGTTAACTCATCCCCCAGGGGCGGGGACTTTTAGTATAGTTTACCTTCTAACTACTCCTAACGAACCTGTGAAGTAAAAAATTATCGCATATTTCTTGCACTCTACAATGTGTTTATTGACTGGACTATATATCTTATACAAGGATATGTACATTTACAATTTATTCACAGCTCTGTTCTTCCCTCTTTACCCAATCTGCCAGTGCTCCTCAAAGTATTATCCTGGGCCCCTTCCTCTACACGGTGTATACAGGTGATATCCCAACTCATCCTACCACTGTCCTCAAAATAAATTTTAACAAGTCTTACCAGATAGCCTTTATCCTTCGGCGTAAACCCACGACTTCCTGTCCTACAGTATTCTTTAATCTAATTCCACTAATCCCTGTTGAACCAGATCAGCTACCTAGGACTCCACTTGGACAAACATCTTACTTGGAATCCACATACAAGACTAAAATGACAAGAAACTGCTTGTCGTTACAGACTACTTCAATATTTTCTAGACTAACGTTCAAAGCTCCCAATTAATTACAAAAGTCTTATTTACATGACTGTGATTATGAGGCATTTCATGCACCCAACACTCCTCATTTCAGCACTTATTGACTGGACTCATACGAATAAGGTTCAGTTATCGAGAAGAAATCTCTACAACGGAACGACTCCGTTTAAAAAACAAAAACATTTCCTGACAGATGTTACCCTGCGGATGTCTGAGAGTGGAGGAGGGGCCATGATGGACAATTTGTTAGAGGTGATACAAAAAGGTGATACAATATGTCAGCCATCCCTCCCTCCCCCCGCTGCCACTGCCAAATTAATTTATTAATGGACTGCCGCTGACAAGTTAATACAGGAAGCCGTGGAGGGAGAGCGTCTCTTGTTCTCTTTTTGCCCTCGTGTAATGGCTCTAATTAGGATCCCTTTGATGCTTCCCCTTTCATCATCCTAGGGTTTTTTTCCTTTTTCTTTTTTTTTTTTTCTTTAGTGGGTTCCCTATTGTGAAGGTCCAGGTATTACTGAAAATGGAAACTTAATAGCAAAAGCGGATTATATTAAAAATACTGAGAAAAATACCCCAAGCGTAAGTTTAAAAAAAAAATATTTCTCTCCTAACAACCTTTTATAAATGCATTATAATACACCTTCATGGTAGAAAGGTTAACATGTTATAGTTTCTACATATAGTCCAGTCCAGACAAGAGGCAAACATTTTAAGGGAAGGGGCGGATGAAATAGAAAAACATCTAGGCGGGCCGAAATTAACAAGACAAAAGCGACCAGAAACTGCTCATCGTTACAGAGTACTCCAACATTTATTAGACAAAAGATCAAACCTCCCAATTCATGACACAAGATTTATTTACATGACTGATTAAACCTATTTGGACGTACGGAGTTGAGCTTTGGGGCTCTAATAAACCATCCAATTCATCCCGTATCCAATCCTTACAATCCAAAATCCTTCGAAAAGTCCTGAATGCTCCTTACTCTGTCTACAATAAACTTATCCATAAAGATCTTAATATGTTGCTGATTTAACTGACTTTTAAATTATTATTTCTAAACCTTCCTAGAACTATGTAGATGATGTAGTTAAAATTTGGTACAGATGGGTTCAGAAGTTTTATCATAGTAAGCTCTATAGCAAAATGGTGCTAGCGATTGGTTGGATTTTAAACTTTGCTCGGATACACATGTCGCATGAGATATTTAAATATTTTTTAATAATTTAATTGAATCTAAGTACATTTTATTATCCGTTTCAATCTCTATATTACACCGTACCTTTGTAACTTCTCGCGTGGAATGGCGTTCGCCACCAATTTGGTTCAGTAGTTTTCGTGGGCCTTCAGTTATGAGCATTGATAATGCAGTCCATTATCTGCAAGAATTTCTTAACAGTCTCTGTCCAACACGAATACCAATTGATACATGAATATTGAAAATTTGATGTCCAATTATGCTTTTAGCCGATCTTCAAACACCTAATCAGTGCAGTTTTAACCAGTTTAAAAATAAATGATTTGCGTCAAAAATATAATTTGAAGAAATAATGCTCAATTCCATACTTCAATACAAGATTTTTATCGATGAACAAATAAACCTTCTATATATTAAATGGTATAATTGAATACATCATTATCTTTATACCTTTTGCCGTTCGTCGAACACGACGGGCAGTTTCTTGTCTTTTAAGTCTCGTATGAGGAGTCCAAGTAACACGTTTGTCCAGATGGAGTCCTTAGTAGCGGATCTGTTTAACGAAAATTAGTGGAATATCATTAAAGGATACTGGAGAACAGGAAGTTGCAGGTTGGTGGCGAAGGGTAAAGCTTATTTGATGAGATTTGTTTGGATTTATTTTAATTAATTCTTTCTTTTTTTTTTACACCATTCATTAAGATTTGTGATATGAGATTGGATTTCATTGATAATTAAATTATTATAGTAAGGAATCGGTCGACTATTATAACAAACAATGCTTAAGGAAAAAAAATTAAAACAATCATTATTAATGTTAAAATACATAAGGCATTATCGATAAAAAAAAAGTATAATAACAAGAAAAAAAAAAAAAAAAAAACCACTGCAAAAGCGATATAAACTTTTACGTCAATCAAAAATAAAATGATAACTCTAGGCCATTACGTAAGACTCGAAACAGGTCAAGTGAAAATAAGTTTAAAAATATTTAAATGTCATATAAAATCGTGGATTAGTATTCTAAACATGCCAGCTAATAGAATCCCCCGTATCCTATACAATAAATTATATAAACTTCATATTGCACATCCTCAAGAAATAAAATATAACTGGGTTGGCCAACTAAAAAATTTACTAGTGATATCAAACAATACTTATAGGAAAATCAGGATCCTGTCCTAATAAAGAAGAATTTAGGAAAAGCTGTTTGAGAATATAAAAACACGTTAATAGCTCAGGATTTAGAAAGGGTAAACAACTCTACCTTTAATCCCTACTATAAGGAAATAAAACCCACACACATTACTGGTGCCAAATATCTCCTTTTAAATGCCCCATTTTACAAAATATGAATAATGTCACAACTCAGGCTTGCCTCAGATAAAAAAATACAGATTTATTATAAAAATCATATGTACAAAATAAGACTCCGAAACAATACGCAACTCATGTAATCAAAATGAAAAAGAAAGCTTAAATCGTATTCTATTCAACTGCCCTCAATTCCTAAGATTCAGGTGGATTTTTTAAATTAATAATAAAATAAAAAACGTCCCCCATTATATAGCAACGATTTTAACAATTGAAGATGAACAAAAAATTAACGTATTATATAATTTCATTACAAAAGTTATTAAACTTAGGACATTCCTTTTGAAAGAATAATGACATAACACCCAAGAGGATTAGTAAAATGTATAATAATAAGTTTTATTTTCCATGTAATTTTTTGTTTTTATTTTAGTTTCGATTTGTTATTATAATTTAAATTGTTTACTTGTACATAAACAAACCACTAAATTAAGTAGGAAATTATGTTATATCAAAAAATATTGTTAATTAAGATTTTATCTTATATATCTAAAATCAAATGGATCTATATTTTATTTTCTTGTAAATATGTACCTACACATGTGTATTTTGCTGTATAAATGGCCAAACTCTATGGTAAAAAGCGTAACGCATATTCAATAAATAATAATTTCAAAAATAAAATAACTTAGGAATATCGCTTGGACCTTTCATCTTTAAGTTAAAATCCTTAAGAAAAAAATTGGTTAAAAAAGAAAAGGACTGTAAAAAAAAAAAAAACTAGAGGGTAATGCCCCATAAAGTGCTAAAAGCTATAAAGCAGCATAAGAAAGGAATCTTAAGAGGACATTAGAGCGAGACAAATGACAGAGAGGAATAACATGTTAACAGCTCATCACTTTACATCATCGCCTCTGATAATTTTGTTTATAATGTTGTTTATTGATATTTACAACTGTATACATTATATACAACAATTAGGGTAAATGCACCAGTAGTAGGCACTTGTAACCAGAAAAAAAAATGAGTTAAAGCCATCAGAACGAATTGAACTTGGTCCCATTTTAACCTTTATGTGTAGCAGTGGAATATGTTAGGTCAGTTTTTAATTAGCAGTGTCATAAAAGGCTCTTTTCTTAACCACACTAGCTAAGAGAGATTTTTTTTTTCATTTATCGATATTTAAAACTGTACAAAATAATATACAAGTAAATGTGTTGACAGTGATTACAATGGCATGTAAATAACTTGTGGATAACTACTCACTAGTAGCACTTCAATAAAATTTACTCTAAAAGTCTCTAGGCATCTTCTTTTCAAACGCCTCGGAGGATTATCGGGAATAGAGTGGTTATGGAGCTTACTATGGAAGGATAGGTATCTGGTTTGGGCTAAATCGGAAACATATGGAACATTAAGATCTTTATGGATAAGTTTATTGGTCACGAAGTAAGGAGCATTGAGGATTTTTCGAAGGATTTTGGATTGTAAGGATTGGATACGAGATGAATTGGATGGTTTGGTAGAGCCCCAAAGCTCAACACCATACGCCCAAATAGGTCTAATAACAGTCATGTAAATAAGTCTTTTGTAATGAATTTGTTGTAATGGTGTGATTTGATTGGATTTATTTTGATTCTCCATTTTTGACACCAATCTTGAAGGTTTAGGATATAGAATTGGAGCGTTTGAGAGAAAATAAAGGGATCATTGTTAACTGATAACACACATGTGTCATCAGCGTAAGTGGTGAGGACAGTGGTAGGATGAGTTGGGACTTACAGAGATTAGTTTGATTTTCATCAATTATTCTTTTATCGTTACAATTCTTTATTACAAATTTTGTTTGTAAAGATAGTGAACACAATCAACTCACTAAATAACGTATTTTATTTTGGTAAATTTTGTTTGAATGAGCCCAAAAACGACCTGTTTACTACTGGGACACTGAGTTTCTCACTTGATCCAGTAGTAGACATAAGCGTCTACTACTAGAAAATTCCAATTTATTTAATTAATGATTGAATGTCATTCGTAGTTCAATATTCAAAATGACGATTTTTGAATTTTCGATGTGTGAAATAAGCTTGTGCAAGCAATAACTAAAGAACTTTAACTTCCTTTTTTACAGAAGCTACCTAAATGTTGTGATAATAAATGCTACTTGTATTATTCCTGTTTGAAGTTAATTTAAGAAATCAAAGAGATTGGACGTGATTCATTATGATAAAAATGAAAGTAGAAGTTTTTTTTTTTTTTTAAACCTTTTATTGAGTAATTATTACAATCTGCCACAACTGTGGGCAATAAGTAATATAGATGGCGTATGATCACATTCACACATTATATACACTGAAAAAAACAAAAAAACAATAATAGTGAAATGAAGTAAATAATGAATGTAAGAAAAAGAAAAATAGAAAAGAAAATAACTAGCCTATACATAAACAATATAAAATATACTATATACAAAATGAAACACTAAAAATTTAAAAAGAAAAAAAAAAAAAAGTAAAAGACAAAACAAAGGTAAAAATACAATTATACTCTATTTACAATTTACACTCATCCTTGAGATCCCTCCACCAGACCCCGTATTATTCCTGTTTGAAGTTAATTTAAGAAATCAAAGAGATTGGACGTGATTCATTATAATAAAAATGAAAGTAGAAGTTTTTATAATTTTTTATCTTCCTGATTTAAATAAAAATATGTTTTTTTTTTTTAATGTTTCGAGTTTTTACCATTTAAAATCCAAGATCCTTTGTAAAAGAAACATTTTTCATGAATAATAAATTAAATATATTTGGTAAGTGAAGTGTCTACTACTGGTACACAGGTGTCTACTATTGGTGAAAAATATGTTCTCAAAAAATGTCTAAATACAATCTTAACCTCAATAATAGACCTATTTTAAAAATAATTATGTCCAATAAGAGTGGTATTGAACATATGTAGGGATAAAAAGGAAATTAAGACGAATTTATTGAACTACTACAAAAATTACTGCAAGAGTCTCACAATAGTGTCTACTACTGGTCCCTTTACCCTAAATCTGAGGAAAATTATTACAATGGCATGTAAAGAACTACTACTATTATTTTACTAATAGCACTTTTTTTTTTTTTTTTTTTTCTCGCGAACAGGCCAGCTATGGACCACGCAAATATCATTTGTCCCTGACTCCTTTCCTCCTTCTCCATACTTCCTTCATTCTCTCCGAGTGAAGTGCCCTCCTCTCTTCAGTCCATTTTCCTCCGGTATGCTTTTTTTATCACTAAGGACCTTCAAACTATCAATTTGCCTTCTGAATTTTTCTCTGTCCATGCAATCTCTATTGCTAATTTTAAGTTCCTGGAGTTCTTCTTTTATTTGTTTAGCATAACCTCCCAGGCTTTTCATTTTGATTATTTTCTCAAATATTTGCTTATTGAGCCTTGAGTGATCCATTCTTATCATATGGCCATAGAATTTCAGCCTTCTTTTTCCGTATTGCGGTTTCCAGGTTTTCCACTTTCCCATATATTTCCTGATTTGATCTTAGGCGGTATCCTTTTCAGTAATTTTGGGTCCGTGGATTCTCCTCAATATTTTCCTTTCCATTTTCAGGAGTTTTTCCATTGGGGATACTGGCTGTTTCTATTCCATACAGAATAACCGGTTTCACTACGGAGTTGTAATGCTTGATTTTGGCGTTGATGGACAGATTTTTCTTATTGTAAACGTTTTTTGTGGGCAAAATTCAATCTATCTAGTTTTTCTTCTCTTGATTTGATTGCTGGTTTATCTCCTCCATTATAACTCACAATCTCTCCCAAATACTTAGACTGGTTCACCACCCTTATTCTCCCATACTTTGTTTCTATCTATAGCACTTTATTTAAAGATCTCTTGGCTATCTTCTTTTCAAACGCCTTGGAAGATTATCGGGAATGGAGTGTGAGGCAAGTTGGGAAACTAGTGGATTCGAGTGGCTTTGGAGTTTAATCTGAAAGGAGAGGCATCTGGGCCAGATCAGCGACATATTAAACATTAAGATCTGGATAAGTTTTTTTGTGACATAAGGCGTATTTAGGATTTTACGAAGGATTTCGGATCTGTAAGGATTTGATACGAGAAGAATTGGAAGGTTTAGTGGATCCCCGAAGTTCAACTACGTATGTCCAAATGGGTCTAAAAACTGTCAGGTAAATACATCTTTTGTAATTATGTGAAGCTTCGAATGCTTGTCTAGTAAACGTTAGAGTAATCGGAAACGACGAGAAAAATGATATTTTTTGTTTTTATTGAATAAACTTTTTTTAATGTTTCTGAGGGAGCTGAATTAGAATCTGACGTCAATTTTTGTGAAAAATCTATAAAGTAGATGGCTTGAAAATCTAATAATTTTAAAAAAAATTTAATTAACCTAAACCAAAACATATGGAGCGTCTGTATTCTTCCTTAAATCCGCAATCAAAAATAAAAATCTTGGTGTAAGAATCATGTCGATATCATTTTTTAAACTCGAGATATAAAATAAATTAGTTTAATGTGTTGTTTTTTTTCTCTGCTTCTAGGGCCCATTGGTCGGAACGGCAAAATATATGTCTAATATTTCTTGACCAGGAAACTCCAAAACAATTGCCAACAAGATCCATTAGAGACTGAGTGTGTCCTCCCCTTGTTAGTAAGTTTAAGAGAATTTTTAATTTCTGGGGCCTAAGTGTTAACCTAGAATATTATAAAGTAAGGAATATGTATGTAAAGCTATCCTTTGTAAAAGGCCCAACTGCTGTTTACTTTCCGCATTTTTTTTTTTTTTTTTTTTTTTTTTTTTTTTTTTTATATAAAAAAATATTCCAAATGTTGGTTCACTTTTCTTCGCGATGACTTATTTCATTTGAATTCTCGGGCTATGTCGTTTGATTATCAACCACACATCATCAACATAATTAGCGAGATATCGCAAGTGTTTAACTTTGAAAACTTTTCAAACCAGTGCTTCAAATTCAATACGGAATTTTAGGCCGAAGTTGAGTTGCAATAATTTATCAAAGCTCAATAAGTAGGGAGGAAGGGGGCTAATTAAGTAAGTTGAGACCCCTCTCTCACACTCTCTCTCTCTCTCTCTCTCTCTAACTCTCTCACTCTCTCTAACACTCGCCTCCCCCCTCAGTGAATTTAAGGGCGTTTGTTTCAATATTCGAGTCCTCACAAATTTGTAGAGCG